>JAUMHE010024169.1:0-10192 GCA_032359235.1 Enteromius mattozi | reverse complement strand
TTTAGTGATCTCCGACTGGCGTAGTCGAACATCATTAGCGCCGACGTGAATAACAATCTTACTGAATCTACGTTTAGCATTAGCCAGCAATTTCAAATTTGCCAAGATGTCAGACGCTCTATGTCACTAATGTTTTAGTACACTATGTAAATACAGAAGAATCAAGCTTTAAATAGGAAAAATATCAGAACTCTTTGGTCAGTTTTAAGCAAGATGCTAACTGTCTAATCAGATTCAGTGATCTATGCTAAGCTATGCTAAAAGTGCTCCGCCAGACCCGGAGATCAGATATAATGGAGTGTTCCTTTAAGAAGAAAATTGTTTTATTCCTGTTTTTGCTTTTCTAGTATGTAAGGATGACCAAGAAGGCATTATACCACTGTAAAAAATGACTGTGATTTTAACAGTAAAAAACAGTGAAAGTGCTATGGTAAAAGCCTGTCATTAGGAAATTCCTGTAAACTTTACAGGTAAAAAATGTAAACTGACATTCCCAAAATTCCCTGCATTACATTTAAAATTCAGTTTGATGTTTTTCTTTGAAATAACTCTGTTTCTTAGTGTTTTCTTATCAGTAATGTTTATTAGGGTTGTGTGTCACATGTAATGTTGTTAAATTAATGTTTATTGTATATTTGAGTGTAATGAGTCTCATCATGATGGTGTTTAGTGTTTGTGTGAATGACTCTGAGCTCCTTCTATATATGTTCATGTTTAAAAGCTGCTTGTGATGGGCTTTGGTTCATCATGTGACTTTCTCATCATCACCTGCATTTGGTGCTTATCAGTGTATTTCAAAGATACAAAACAGATTTCAGTACTTTAATAGGTTGGTATATTAGCATTATATCAGATAGTGAAATTACGGTATTTAACTGTAAATTTAACTTAAAACCGTAAAACCTAAAATATTTTTACCGTATTGTTTTTTTGTTTTTATGGTCGAATTCCTGCAACCACAGCTGCCATTTTTTACAGTAAATTTTACTGATTTTTTGTTTACAGTGGAAACCTTTGTGTTTCACCAGGAACACAGTCTACAGTGCCATGGTGAATAAGTTAATAAGTTTTAAAAAATTTTGAATTTTTGCTAAAGACTTTATTTGGACAACTTTACATGTGATTTTTGTCAATATTTCCTCAGATTCCATATATTTGTATCCCATCCAAATACTGTCAATCAATCAATCAATAAATCACTTTTATTATATAGTGCTTTTAACAATACAGATTGTAGCAAAGCACTGAACATTATCAAATAGGAGAACAGAGTGATGGTAATGTATAATGATGAGATTAAACTATTTATTTATCAAATGCAGAGACGGTCTCTGTAATCAAAAAGACAATAATCACTAGAAATGAGGTGCCCCCATTAGCTGTCCTATCCTAACAAACCATACATCCATGAAAAGCTATTTATTCAGTTTTTAGATGATATATAATTCTCAGTTTCAGAAAGTGGACCCTCATGACTGGTCAGAGACAGTATAAAGTGGACAGTGCCATTTTGTAAGAAACACTATTTCCCTTAAAAAAACAGATCAGTTTTGGCTATATAAAGCAGAGAGCCAAAGTGAGCAATATAATAAGTCAAAATGACTTTGTTTTTGTCTGTGTTTGATTATGCTGCGAATGCAACGAGAGAGCCTTTGACCTGCAATGACTCACCACATAATCATAGCCATTGACATGTACTCTTCTAGGTTTCTAATGCAAATGGAAACAATACAGCCCATTTTTGTTTCAAACCTGTCTCTTGAGACCTGGCTAGAGCAACTACAGTTAAAACAACTAGCTTAACATGGATACCCTGCATTGCAGAGCGCAGTGCTTAAAAGGATCTGGAGGCAGCGCTTCCCACAATGCTTTTGATAACTTTAAAGTAACCCTAAAGCTAGACAGTGGAATCGGTTTGTGTTAGGGTTCTGACTCAGTGCCCTGGTGCTGTTTCCTCCGTAACAACAAGCTTCCTAAATCTACAAAATGTACTTTATGTGCTAACACAGGTTTTTTTGAGTGCATAAATACGACTGCAGTCAAGAAGAAATACTTTCAAGTGAAAGCCAAAATTAAATCGCAAGTTGGCATTTGTAGACTGAACTCTTTGAGTTGAAGCTGACGGTGATTGTCTCATAAAATTTCAGAATTGGTGTCATTAGTATTTGTAGAATTTTGTAGTCCTTTTGCAAAACAAATAAGGCATTTGAGGCCATGTTATTTTGTAAATATAGTCACCTCACTTAATTCTGCAAATGATTTGATTCTGGTTTCTTTTAAATTTGCAATTTAAATGTCGTCAAAAACAAAAAATAAATAAATAGTTTTGAGCAGTACTTTTAATTTAGGACATTACTTTTATATTTATATTTTTATATTCTATATTTTATATTTATATTTATATACAGGACATAAATACTGAGGAGATCCTGATGAAAAGTAACACTGAAGATATTTACAATGTTACAAAAGATTTCTACAGTATTTCAAATAAATGAAAATTTATATTTCTAATTATTAAAGAATCCTGGGGAAATAAATCATGGTTTCATATTCAAAAACATATTGAGCAGCACAACTGTTTTTACCATTAAAATAATAATGAATGTTTCTTAAGCATCAAAACGGCTTATTCAAAGGATATTTGAAGGATCATGTGACACTGTAGACTAGAATTATTTCAGCTTTGCCATCACAGGAAAAAAATAAAATGTAAATGAGCTGCAAAAAAGAACTCAAATGTTAGGTCGGTCGTCCACAATCCCACAATCCTTCGGCTGTACGACTTCCAAGAATCACGTTCATAAACTGCACAGGTGGGGACCTCCTTCATGCATCATTTCCTCCTCACATACACACACAGCCCTTCACTTACCTTCCAGGCAGCAGATCCTCCAGAGGCCGGAGTGGGTGAGGGCTCCAGGATCCTTCTTGTCCTTGTTGTGGGGGTCATCCTGAGAGGAGTTGGCAGTGCTGTTGCAGATAAAGGCCCGAGCGTACAGCCAGTAGTCCGTGCCGATGGCCACGGTCATCAAGGCGAAGGCTGCAAATGCTCCCACGGTGGTCAGAAGCACCTGGATTCCCCGCTCGCACCACACCATGGCTGGAGTCGGGACAAAAACATGAGCATGAACAGACAGCGGTGTTAAAATGGGCTACGAATAAAACACACAAACAAAGATTGTAATCGGAGCCCAAGGTTACAGGAAGAAGTAGATGAGATGAATGTGATATCCAGTGTTGGGAGATCAGTTGCTGTTTGTGAGGACATTTGGAGCCAAGATGTACAAATGACATCAGCACGTACAAATATGGGTTATTAAGATCATGAGCTAATACCAGTGCAACATCTGAATATATATTAAAGAAATCCAGAGGTCAAAAAGGTCAAAGCTTTTAGATCAAAACTTTTTAGAACTAAACTGCTCGCGGTCCCATTGGGCACGTCACGAGACAGATGTAACTGAGCATTTCTTTGCATGGATAGATCCTTTATAAGGAGCAGTTCAAGCGTGCTGATGTGGATGAAAGATATTTAGGGATATGGTCCATTGCTTCCTTGCAGTAGATTAGGTTGTTTCTGATTAATAAAGCTAAGTATGTTCAGTGAATGTTTACTGCAAAAACCCCCCCCAAAAAAACAAAACAAAAATGTGTTTAGTGGATATAAAATAGATCTCAGACAGTGCTGTATTACAGAGAATATAAGTGATATCGTGACTGACGTTTTCTGTTTAATGCAACACTTACAAAATTATTTGGTTTAATTACACATCCCACCATTTTTTGCAAATTCAGAAAGAACCCAATTTTTCATTGACATGAAAAGCAATAGCTGAAAAAATATGAAATATTCAATATTAAAAATATAAAAACTATTATATATATATATATATATATATATATATATATAATGTGCATACAATATAATAAATATTTTGCATGCACATTAATTTATAATATCATATTAAAGGAATAGTTCACCCAAAAATGAAAATTACGGCATATTTTACTCACCCCGAAGCCATCCTTTGTGTATATGACTTTCTTCTTTCAGACGAACACGGTCTGAGTTTTTTAAGAATGTATCCTGGCTCTTTCAAGCTTGGTAATGCTGCTGGATAGTGGCCATTATTCTCATGCTCTTTAAATCATATATATTCATCATGAAACTAACCCATACGCCTTCGGGGGTTAACACATGTCCTCTAAAGCAGTTTTTATAACAACAATATTTCTAGTTTTCAGATTATAATCTAAATAACTTCTACCAACAGCTGTATGCGTGTCCTGAGAGCGTCACGATCCGGCTTCTTGGCTGACCTCTGACCTCTGACTCCACGTATGACGCAGCTAAGACGAGCTCTTGTGGACATATCTGATTTACAGGGCTTCAGAATAATGGCCACTATCCAGCAGCATTACCAAGCTTATATATATATATATATATATATATATATATATATGTATATTAGTGCTGTCAAATGATTAATCACGATTAATCGCATCCAAAATAAAAGTTTTTCTTTACATAATATATTTGTATATACTGTGTATATTTATGAAGTATATATAAATACAAACACATGCATATATATATTTAATGAAAATATTTTACGTTTATATATTAAATATATTTAGATATAATATCATATATTAGAAAATAAATATATAAGTGCATTTAAAATATATACTGTACAAAGAAGAAAAACTTTTATTTCGGATGGGATTAATTACGATTAATCATTGACAGCACTAATATATATATATATAATATATAATATATATATATATACACTTATATATAATTAATTTTAGAATGTTTATTACATATTATTAATCATATATGTATATATATATATATATATTTTTGTATTTTTTTCTGCAATTCAAGGTTTTTTTCTATGTATTAGTTAGCTCAAATGTTTCATTACAATATACAAATGTCTGAGGGACATGAAGTACTAACTGGCATGTTTCCATGGACAACAGTCAAATATTACACAAAAACATGTTACAGCTCAGTTTCCACAATCGCCCAATCAAGTGTTCCAAACAGAGCGTTGAGTAACAAAATGAACACAATGAACTCAATCATGAGAAACCCAGCAGAACGCATGAACCCCGACTGACATTGAACACTTCTGGAGCGTCTTTAGACATCTGTAAGAAAGTTCCTCGAGAAGACAACAGCGAGCTGAAAATGATGCCGTCATCCGGCGGAACCTGTTCAAGAGCATTTCACTAAACATGAGCACAAGACACGGTGGTCTCAGCACAGCACCGGCGGCCATTAATGAGATCTGATTACCTGGAGGAATGTGTCTTCCCTTCCCATCCATCCCTGCAGCTCTCCGGTCCTTGTCACTGAAGATTGTACCGACCAGAGCGTCCAAGCAGCATCCATCGACTGTTATCCCTCGCTCTTTCTCCCCCCCCTCTTTCACGCTCCCCTCCGCTCTCCCTCTCTCTCTCTCTCTTTCTTTCTTTCTTTCTTCCTTTCTCTCCCCCTGTCTCCTGCCCGTGGGTGGGTGTAGATTTTCTAGGTTTCGCTGCTTTTCTCCTCTTAGAGAGATTTCATGGCAGGAATCCTACTGCTTCTCCTCCTGAGGAGAAACAAACAATGAGCTGAAAGAGACAGAACATGTTTAAGGTGCACGCTGGAGGGGGGGGGGGGGGACAGCTCGAGGTTACATCCGAGCCATTAAACGATCATTATCATGACAGCAGTACATGTATTTGATCCTGATGCTTACATCACCCATACATCCGCGAGAAGAGAGAAGGATATATAAAGAAAAAGAGAATAGAGAGAAAGCAACACAGAGCGTGCGCCATTCCATCACCATGGCAACAGCGCATTCTGAAGTCGAGAACAGAACAGGATGGTGTGTGTGATGTTGGTGAGTGAGGTGATGCTAGTGTGTGTGTGTGTGTGTTTGTGGAGGGGGGGGATTCATCATAACATACCTAGTGATTTGCCAAAGCCTCGCCTGTCATGGATGTTCGGAACGCACCTGGCGGGTGGCTTCGCTCTGTTCTGGCCGTATGGTGATGCGGTAATGACATGCACAGAGAGAACAGCTGATCTGTCCCCCCACGACAAGCTCAGACTCTAATAGATGGTTACTTAGTGATCTGTTCTGTATGTTTGGAGGCTCGTCACTCGGGCTCATTCTCAGAAACTGGAAACCGAATAGTAACAAACACCACAGCTGAACACACAAACGATGGCACGAGATCAACACATGAAAAGTCCTCCAGAACTATACAAGTGAAAAGTTCTCATTTATTTGTGATTTTTGTATTTTTGAGATAGATAAATGCATGAATTTAACAAGAATGAGATTTAGAGGTCATATCTGTCATTATATAAAACACAAACCAAGATAATATTTTAATTTATTCTGTAATATATTTAAAGTGCATGCAGGTTTTGCTCACAAAACTTTTGGTCCCTGCTAAGATGCCAATGACAATATCTCCCGCCTTTATACATTTAATATGAATTTATAAAAGAAAGGGGAAAAAAGAATAATATACCCTGGTGACAGAAAACAATAAGAAAAATAAAATAATAATTAAATAATTCATAATAGCAATAATTAATAATAATAAAAATAATAATAATTTTAATTTTTTTAATATAAAAATAGTGATAATATGTGCATTTTGACCCTCTGTCCTGATGAATTTCATAATAATTTTATTATATTAATAGTATTATTATTATTATAATAAACTTAGTGATGATAATAACTGTTATTACGAAACATATCATGCCTATACATTTAATATGAATTAATAAAAGAAAGAAAAAAAGAATAATATATCTTGGTGATAGAAAACAATAAGAAAAATTGAATAATAATGAAATAATTCATAATAATAATAATTTAATTTTTTTTATCTAAAAATAGTGATATGCATTTCCTGAAAAAATTCTTACATGGGATGAATTTCATAATAATAATTCTTATAATAATAAACATAATGATAACGATAATAACAACTAATATTATTATTATACCTTTAACTATATATATATATATATATATATATATATATATATATCCTTTTTTTTGTTTAGTTGATCTAAATACAGTTCATGCAGTTTTTCTTCACAACACTTTTGGACTCAAAGATTCTCGTAAAAACAACCTTCATATGTATTAGTATGCATTATTATACATATTAGGCAACTATTACAATGATAAAATTTTTTCAATTCTAATATAAAATACTGAAATACTATAATAAAAACAGTTCTGGGCACAAAACAGCAGGCCATCCTCTGGCCACTTATTAGTCAGGTCTGTGTGGAAGAGGCGAGCTGGTGTTTGAATGCTATATGAATGAGCTTCTGTAAGGCACTAATGGCCTCCCAGCAGAGAAACATTCACATAACATGGCAACCATGTGTCATGTCTGATAGAAACAACAGAGCATTTAAACGCCTTGCAGGAACGGCTCACCCTTCTCTCATCTCATACAACAAGAGGAATAAACTTCTATAAACCAGTGATTTAAAATTGCTTTCATTATTGCTTTTGTCACATATAAAGGCATTTGAAGTCATTTAAAGTGATGGTGTTTTCATTAAAACGCACTGGCACTAGGTTAATGAGCACCGTGAGAGTGAGTGAATATGAATGAATGAAGATGCATCCAACCATTTTAAGATTTATAATGATATAGCCTTATATGCATTATATAAATGTAATGTATCACCTAAATTCTGAAGTATAAAGTGTCAGTCTTGTTTGTATAGGTCAGAGCAACACGTAGAGATATTGCAGGACCTTCTGTCGATCAATGATTTGTTGTTTTCGCCGTAAAGAGGATGATACAACATAAAACCAATGACTGATGCCCCTCAGATATCATAATGACTGACAGATGTTCCTCCCGAGAGCGTTCCCTCCGTTCAGCCGTCGAGTCAAACGATTTAGCCATTTCACAAACAAGCATAAAACATAAAGAACACAACAAACTGATTCGAACGAATCGCGTAACAATCGACTGAAGCTTTCGCGCGCGCCCGTTCAATTTCACCGTTCGCTTCTGAAATTCTGTAAATAAACGGGCTGAGCAAATAAAATGCAACTGCTGGATGTTTTTTTTGTTGTTGTTGTTGTTGTTCGCCTTACCTTATCAGTTTGGACATGTATCCCTGCTGCTGTAATTGTTCGACGCGGCTCAGGAGAGGCGATGAATGAGGGGGCGTTCAGAGACACTTGTGTTCATGGGAATAAACCACGGTGAAGCAGGAATTAGCAGACAGGACTTACTTAATATTGATCAAGACACAAATCACAGTTCTCTAGCAACAGGTCTGCTGGATGACAGACTCGAAGTAATCGAACAAAGCATATAGATTCTGTCAGAGAGTGAAGAATGGACTGATTGCAGGCTTTAAAATCACACAACATTTCCTTTCTCATTTTTTTTAATTGTTTCATTAGCTATATGACACACTTCCAAGACACTAAAAACCTTAAAGGGAAAGGTTTAATATGGCTATTTCATGACTGATGTTTTGGTCAGAATGCACCTGATTAGAGTGACTTCGGGTTGATTTCGGGACATTTTGTCCTAGTCATCTCAGTTTACCAGAATTTACTCCTGTGTCATATTGTGAACAAAAGACACCTACCCTTAATAAGATCCACATGTGCAGCATTTACAATGAACGCTACCATCAGCAATTGAAGCACATACAAGATTTCACATATTTTACACAATAAATCCAATTAAAAATATTTATAAAGAGAGTATTTGCAATATCAGCTGACATATTAACTGGTAAAACATTAAGGCAGGGGTGCATAGTAATTATTAATAACATAAGTAATAATTGATATAATTTTATAATCCAAATGGTCTAATATTAATCGGTCTTGGACAAAATTGTTAACAGAGAAATGGATCAGGACATATATCCTATTAGTTAGAAGCACTTTTAAGATTGTAAGGACTCCAGCAGGTCGGTGTGACTATTTAATCTAGTATGCCGTGTGATGTATTTATTTTTATGCCTTGGCAAATGCTGAAGATATGCGTTCATTTGCTCCCATGTTCCTCAGTGTTTTTTTCCTCTGAGAGAGCCACTGTTCGCCCACACATCTTCAGGTAGAGAAGAAGTGCTGATTATCAGCACTCAGTTATGTAGTGCTTCTAACATCCCTGTGGTCTGAACACACTGAGAGATGCATGCATGTGGTTCCTTATTTACGTGGGTGTTTATTCTGTCACTAGGGTATTTTTTATTTTTTTGCCATGAAAGCAATTCCTCAGATTCAATGGATGCTGTTGCAGCAATAATACGATTGCATCTTTAACCAACAAGGAGCCTTTCCTTACAAACATCATGCATTGAGGGTAAATAATGCCTCCAGATTATTTCCCAAGGTCTTTCAAAGCCATTCTGTCAAAGGAATCAATGGAATTTCCTGCATGAAGTCGATACTGGATCTTTATAAAGCACAAGGCTCAAACATTAACAAGTGCTTATCGCTGATGGACTGACCAATCGAATCACACTCCTCCACCATTTACTCATTTCTCCACAACATGCTTTCATTGTCATCTGATTAAACAGATAAATTAAAGGAGTAGTTCACCTAAAAATGAAAATTCTGTCATCATTTACTCACCCGCGAGTAGTTCTGAATCTGTATGAATGTCTTTGTTCTGCTGAACACAAGGGAAGATATTTTGAAGAAGGTTTGTAATCAGGCTGTTGTGGTCACCATTGACTTCAATAGTAGGGAAAAAATACCATGGGAGTCAATGGTGACCAAAAACAGCTAACTAACTTTCTTCAAAATATCAAGAAATTACTACTGAAGACAGAATTTCATTTTCAGGTGAACTATACCTTTAACTGTGATTTTATTCAAAAGCCTAAAAGAGTCTTTACTTTACTTTCAATATTTCAGGCAATATTTCATGAATAAATCCAGCTTGTGCTCTTTCTAGGGTAAGAAAGAAACGTCTCTCTGATACGCAGCAAAAGTGCGCTGACCTGCATAAGGAATACACAGAAAGATGAGAATGATTTGAACGTGAACATGTCAGTATTATTAAAATTATGCTTATTTATTTTTTGTTTTTTAATTACGAAGTTGTTTGCATCCCAATTAAGCAGCCCCTCATTCTAATTACTGCCACTAAAAATAAAAATGATTTG
>JAUMHE010024166.1:0-10215 GCA_032359235.1 Enteromius mattozi | reverse complement strand
ACCACATATAATACTTAGTTTTAATCATCATATACAAAATATATACAATACAAAATTTGTTTCCAAATGTAGTTCAGCAACAAGAAAATTCCGATCTTTCCAATCTTACAATAGTCAATAGGCATTATTCATTGTTATTATTTTTCTTTTTCTTTTAATATACACACACAGCTTCTCTATATATTAATGCTTTAAAAATATATTGAGATTTTTATTTTTAAATTTTAGTCTCCTTTTTTTAAAATATATTAATATACCAAAAATGGCCAAAAATATATTGGCAGAAAATATATTTACACAAATATATATTTAGACATATTTGAGCATTATTTGTATATAGTGAGTAAGTGAGTGAAGTGACTTGTGGCCAGGTACGGTGACCCATACTTGGAATTCGTGCCACGACTGAAATATTTATTTACATATAACCCAAATTCTGGAAATGTTGGGACATTTTTATTGTTGTTGTTTGTTTGTTTTGTTTCTCAAATAAAATGAAAACTAAAAGAATTTCAAATCACATGAGCCAATATGTTATTCACAACAGAACATAGTCTAACATAACAATTTTATGCACAAAATGAGCCCAATTCTAATCTGATGTCTGCTACAGGTCTCAGAATAGTTGTGACAGGGGCGTGTTCACCATGGTGTAGCATCTACTCTTCTTTTAAACAGTTTGAAGACGTCTGGGCATCTAGGTTATGAGTTTCTGGAGTTTTGATGTTCTTGCAGGTTTCCAGCTGATGCAGAGTTTGGGGTCGTCTTTGATGTATTTTTTGTTTAATGATGCTCCAAATGTTCTCTACAGGTGAAAGATCTGGACTGCAGCAGGTCAGTTCAGCTCTGGACTCTCCTAGAAGTCATGCTGTTGTAATCGCTGCAGTATATGGTTCAGTATTGTCCTGCTGAAATACACCTCATCTGGAGGGGAGCATATGATGCACTAAAACCTTTCTATACCTTTCAGCATTCATAGTGTCTTTCGAAACATCCAAAGTTCAAAACATTCGAGCTGCCCATACCATATGCACTTTTGCACCCCCATACCATCAGAAAATGCTGATAACATGCTGGAAGGTCTCCTTCCTCTTTAGCTCGGAGGACACAGTGTCTGTGATTTCCAACAAAGACTCATCTGACCATAGAACACTTTTCCACTTTGAAACAGTCCACAAGACACAACAGAGCTTCTGGACCGTACTCACATATGGCTTCCTTTTTGCATGATGGCGCTTTAGTTGGCATCTGCAGATGGCTCGGTGGATTGTGTTTACTAACAGTGGTTTCTGGAAGTATTCCTGGGCCCATTTAGTAATGTCAATGACAAAGTCATGCTGATGAGTGATGAGGGTCGTCTCAGGACCTGAAGACCACAGGCATCCAACAAAGGTCTTCACCCTCTGCTCACCTTCAGCCCAACATCTGTTCGGTGCGAGAACCTTGGGTCTGCCAGTCTCTTTGGCGTGGTTGGAAAGTCCTTTACCTCTGCCTTCAACCTCTGAGTCCCAGACTCCGCCTCAGCCCATCAACCCAGCAGCTCCACCATTGCTCCTAGCTCTTTCCTCTCCGGCTTTGCCCATCAGTCCACTGGCTTCGCTAGACTCCCTCATCCCTTTGGATCTGCCTTGGTCTGTCATCGACCATCCATTGCCTCAAGACTCCACTCCAGCTATGCCTTGTCCTTCTGTTTCTCCAGCTCCATCAGGCTCCTCCTCAGTCTTCTGTCGCTCTGTCTCCTCTGTAGCCTTCCAGATCCCCACCTCCACACCTCCTCCTGGGTCCTGCTTGGCTTCTCCTTCTCCAAGCCCCTCCTGTCTCCTCTCTGGCTCCTCCATTCATTGTCTTGACTTAAACCTCTGACTCCTGGCCTTCTCTCGGGTGCCAGTCCTCCACACAAGCATCCTCCCACATTCCCACCTGTCCCTCTCTCAGTTGTATATATGACACGAGGACGTGCTTTCTGGGAGGGGTGCGATACATCAGCAATGTGGACCTGTTTTGTTGTGTGGATACATAAAAGACTGTCTATTTTAATCTACGTCTCCATCATTCTCTCCGACACATGTGACAATAAAGGAAAGCAGGAACAAATTAATTAAACTACATGACACACATAGTGGATATTTTGTTACAGCTATAGTGCCTTTAACATGACTTTGCTACAGCAAAATAAGGACTTGTTTTGTTGGATTATTAACTATCCCTTTGAAAAAAAATGTACAAAATCTGTCAGGGGGCCGAACCAAACGTCCATACGTCTGTACTTTTTTAATGCCTAGAGGATGCGTGTAAGTACCTGAAAGGTATTATATATAGCACCTAAATGGTACATATTTGTACCTTTCGAACAGGCACCGCCCAACTGACAGCTTTCTTATCTTTTTTTTTTTTTCTGATTATGTATTGCATTTCCAGTGTCCTGTCTGTATCCATATACTTCACCACACCCAAACACATTTAGTTTTTGTGACATGCCCATAAAGAGAAGGGAAGAGCTGAAGTCTGTAACCAGAGGGCATGTTTTCTTACGCACCGGGCGTGTGGAGACTTCTCTAGACTGGGTGTGGAAGCTGAGAAACAAACGTGAATCATTCTGATCAATGTGTGACAGTGTCTCAAACACTCACTGTTTGTCATAGTTACTAACAAGGATACATTAAAACAGCTGACGAATAAAAGACATAACAACATAACAGCAAAGGTAAGAGCTTCTAGAGGAGACGTGAAGAAATATAAAATCATAAACACTTTAGTTTAGGGACCAGAACTGACTATCAACTAGTTTCTTATTAGCATGTATATTACTAGAACATTGGCTGCTTATAAAGCACATATTAATGCATGATATATAGCATATTGTAGCTCCATGAACCCCACCCCATATCTAAACTTAACAACTATTAATAAGCAGAAAAGTAGGTCTATATTGGTGCAGAATTACTTAGTTAGTGGTGCAAATTGCTCCCTAATGTAAAGTGTTACCAATAATTTCATATAATAACAAAATGTGATCAATGAATGCATTAGGCACAATTAACTAATACATTTTAGCATTTCAATTAATTATGACTTTTAAGTGTTTTTTGGTAACACTTTAGAATAGGTAACACTTGTTAACTATTAACTATGACTTTTCCCTCAATAAATTCTTAATTTGTAAGTAAGATAGTTGGGTAGGATAAGGAATATGTACTTTATTAGCGCTAATAAATGGCTAATATTCTAGTAATATGCATGCTAATAAGCAACTATGGTGTAACTGTATCTTTTTTATGTTATGTTAAAAATCATTAGGATATTAAGTAAAATCCATGTTCCGTGCATATATTTTGTAAATTTTCTACCATAAATATATCAAAACTCGATTTATTATTATAGTAGGCCTAATAGGCATTTGCATTGCTAAGAACTTCATTTGGACAATTTTAAATGTAATTTATTGCTTCTGAATATGTTTTATAAGTACTAATAAACAGCCAATATGCTAATAATATGCATGCCAACAAGCAACTAGTTAATGGCGAAAATTGGTACCAGTTGATAAAATGGCTTGAGTATTTTTTTTTTTTTTTTCTTTCATGCCTTGAATATTGAGTACAGTACAGGAGTCTGTCTTCATTGCACACCTGAGCGTGACTCAGTTCCTGGTTCATCTGAGGACTGCGTCAGCGCGCGTCTGGGGCGTCGCTCCGTCTATAAGAAGCGCACCTGAGCTCGATGGCAGTTATTTTACAGGAATGTCAGGATCAGAGGCATGGAGAAGCGCTGCGCTGAGGGCCCTTGCGCTCGGGGCCCTGCTAGCGCTGGTTTCTGGAGGACCCAGACCCGAGCACCGGAGCGAACACGCGCAGTGGACGCAGAGAGTTCAGTATCCCGCGGTGAACGACGCCCAGCGCGTCCAGTATCCATCTCTTCACGACACCCAGCGCGTCCAGATCCCTTCAGTGGACGATCCGCAGGTACAGAGACAGTGCATCTTTGTGAATTAAATGTGATGGTAGATGAAAGGCGTTTGTGTCTAGAATTTCGTTCAGTTTGCCTAGCTGTTAGGAACTAGGTATAAAGTAGGCTACTTATAAATACACAGAGAAAAACAAAAATGAATGTAGAATAATTTATTTTCTCAGAAATGGCAAATAATCCAAAGAAAAATTGCAAGTAGGGCCTGAATCAAACTAAAATGTTACTTCAATAACCTTGTAAAATATAGACTAACGCAACTTTTGGGTTAAAAAATGTAATGTAAAAATTTACTTCCTTAATTTTTCCCAAAGTTGGGTTGAAAAACAACCCAGCATTTTTTGAGTGATATGATTAATATTTTTACTTTTTTTAGACGCCTATACACTCGTTCTGATTATTTATTAAAAATAAAAAAATTAAATCTGACCTAAAATATTATTAAGAACTGCAACAACATCTCAAATAAATTGCATCGGGCATACTTTATCCATTCAGCTCAGTATTTGATTATTTTCCCCCTCACTTTTGTTTTGTGTATTGTTTATCGTTAATCAAAAGCTTTGAAAGAAGTTTATTAAACTCTCCTTGTTTCTCTCAAGCTTCATTTAGACCACTTGAGTATAGATGTCTATGCTATTTTTTCAGTTAGATATGTTCATATTTTGCTGAACATTTATAGCCAGTGCCATTTTCAGCATAAATTTGCACGGTCATAAAGATCTTAGATCGCTGAAGAGTTATAGGCATAGCTGAATGTAACTGAAGTGCAGCCAATTTCAGATAAATGGTTTCAGGACAGATTTGAGATTAATACCTAATATATGAAAGCCTAGCAGTAAGAATTTGATGAGTAAATGATGAAAACATGATAGCCTAATTAAATGTGGAAACACACACACACACACACACTTTTATAAAAGATCCTCTGACAATATGAAATACATAAAACTTAAAAAAAGAGAAAAATGTGTTACATTTCATTATTATTATTTTTTTAATAGTCAAAACCATATCTTAATAAAACTCAAATAACACTGCATTGGACATGTTCAAACTTTGTCCATTCATTTTAGCGTTTCAAAGGTTTTGTTGTGATTGTTGTTGTTTTCTCTCTCTCTCACTATTGTTTTACCAGTGATGTATATGTCTAAACACTCTCCGTTCTGTCTGATCAGAGATGTTCCTCAGGTTATTATCTGGACAGAAGTGGACTGACGGCTCGTTGTGTTCGCTGCTCCTGTAACGGTTTCTCTAACGAGTGTGAGGAAGACACCGGCCGATGTCTGGTAATGACGTGCTCTGTCTTCAGTATTGTACCGTGGATTTGTTGTCTGTGTCTGTGTGCAGTTTAACTGGATTGCTCTGTGTTCCAGAACTGTGGTGATAATACAGCAGGTGATCACTGTGAGCGCTGTAGAGATGGATATTACTCACACGCTGCTCACAGGAGATGCAGAGCATGCCCGTGTCCTCTCAGCAACAACGCCAACAAGTAAGACTCACATCTGTGACTGAAACAGCACTCACGGGAGAGACACTGCGGGAAAAAACACTGCTTTGTTTGTGCATTTGATATTTTTGAGCTTTTTGGCTTTACAGACTAGTGAACAGAAAACATCCAAAATACACTAATGCATTTATTTTAATGCACTTTATCTATATGGATCTGTAGATTTCAGTTACAGCCACAAACTTATTCATCAGCATAACATTGATAATAATCAGAAATGTTTCTTGAGCAGCAAATCAGTGTATTAGAATGATTTCTGAAGGATCATGTGACACTGAAGACTGAAAACAGTGCATATTTAATAGGATAGTGCATTATTTGCATATGAAAAAAAAATGCAATTCTTAAAGTAATCAGTCATCTGGGTGAATATGGTAATATCTGTTAGTTAAGTGGATATTGTGCTCCCTATTTATTTTAATTTAAATGTATGGAATAAAAGTAATGATTCCTTCTCTTTCTGTAGTTTTGCTCTGGGCTGCACTGAAAGCGACGGCAGACTTGTGTGTCTGTGTAAAGACGGTTACACGGGAGAAAGATGTGAGCGGTGAGTCATTCACTTTCCTTAACGTTCCAAAGCTGATGTGTGCTTCACATGCTTGTTGTCAAATGTATGTCAAAATCTGTGACTTCACATCCATGCTGAAAAGACAAGATTAAACCAGTATACATTTATGTGCTTGATCAGCTGCTGGTCAGTCAGCGTGTTTTTTCAATCCAATATAATATAGCCTAACGAGAGATTTTCCGGTGCTGCTGGTTTGTGACTGAGCGCTGCATCTGTGTGCTGTAGATGAATCTGATTATGATCATGTCTCCTCAGATGTGCTCCGGGATATTACGGCGATCCTCTGGTTTCTGGTGGACGCTGTCGTCTGTGCAGCTGTGCTGGAAACCTGTGTGACTCTAAGACTGGAGGTGTGTGTGTGTGTCTGTGTGTGTTATATGCATTTAGCTCAGGGTGAGTATCACATAGCGCAATTATATTACATATATACTGTATATATATACAGTGTTGGGGGTAACGCATTACAAGTAAGGCGAGTTACAGTATGTAATAATATTACTTTTTCCAAGTAACTAGTAAAGTAACGCATTACTTTTTAATTTTAGAATAATATAACTGAGTTACTTTTTCAAAAAAGTAATGCCAGTTACTTTGTTTTCTTATTTATTGACTGACAAGTCTCCTGACCTCATGTTGGGAGAAATCAGAAATACAGAGCATTGTGTGCGGTGTGTGAACACAGTGTAGTTCTAGACTAAATTTGAATGTGCATTAATTCATCTCACTCTCAAAAAACAGATTTAGCATTCAGCAAAAATAATTAAAATAAACCTGCAATAATTAAATTACACAAATGTATCTAATCCCATTTTATTAACCAATGCTGACCTTTGATGATCCAGTTCAACCATACTTGCAAGCAAAAATGACTTCAAAAACTAACTACTGTGCTTCATTGTTTTTTTTTATTATTGCCAAAGAGCATTGAACGCTCTTCTCCTGTGTTTTTACAGATGTGAATTTACTTTTTCTTCAGCCTGAGGTTTATTCGTGACACTTTTTGGTGTGCTTTTACATTTGCTACAAACAGAACTTCTTATATTCAAAACAAACACTCAAGCTCGGCCCATATTTAAAAAGTAACGCAAAAGTAACAGAATGCATTACTGTCCATACAAAGTAACTAAGTAACGTAATTAGTTACTTTTTAGGGTGTAATATTGTACACGTGCACACACACATACAGTAAATGTAAAAAAAATATTTACATATGTATATCTATCCATCTATATACATATATGTGTGTGTTCTTAAATATATGCATGCATGTGTTTGTATTTATATATACTTAATAAATACACACAAATACACACACATATTATATAAAGAAAAAAATTTGGATGCAGTTAATAATAATGATCATCCTGTCAAACAATGATAATCGTTTGACAGCACTAGTATTTTTTTCTACAGTAATGAACATTTGGTTGCCATGACAATAATGTTCTAATGCAATTAATTAAGAAACAAACAAACAAACAGACAGACAGATAAACAGACATAAAGGAAATCAAAGAACATAAAGAGTCAAAATATTTATTTGCGTAACATTTTATTTCTTATAGTAAATGTAAAAGAAGATATTTCTCTCTCTCTCTCTCTTTATAGCTAAAGTTGTGTTTGGTACATCTGTAATATAGTAAAGGGGAGTTTTTATATGAATATTGCAGCTGAGGGTTGTGTTAATCAGTTGTGTGAATATCTTTGTTATTCCTCCATACAGTGTGCAGGAATTCTCTGGAGCTCCAAGACACAAACACAGAAGAGCAGTGTGAAGGTGCCTCACACACATCAGTGTCATTGTTTTCAGTATCTAATTATCTGGTCCTGAGTTATTCTGTAACAGTGTGTGTGTGTGTGTGTGTGATGTTTTTCAGAGTGTGATAACTGTGCTCAGACACTGCTGAGTGATCTAGAAAAGCTTGATATTGAGCTCAGAAGAATAAAAGAGCAGCTGGATTTCGACTCTCTCAGACCTTCATCTAAAGAGCATCTGAGGAAGCTTGAAGAAGCCATCACAGCCACAACGGTATTCCTTCATCTCCTTCCTTTCTCATTCTTCAGGAGGGGCCAAATCTACTTAATGTGGTCATATGACACTGTCATAGGAAGTTAAAAGTTATTACTGCACATAAAACAAGTGTGATCCTGTACATTTTAAGGGTCTGTCTCTCTCACACATACACACAGAGCTGTTAATTTCTTGCTGTTGCATGAAATAAGTAGGTGGTTTAATATTTCATAGCATTTATCCTTTACCTCAGAATCCACATCAGCTCAGTCATCAACATGATGCATCAGATTAAAATCAGTCTGGAACATTCTGTGGGCAATCTGTTGATTCGGTGAAGTTTACAGACATGACTGAACATTTGAGGCACTTGAAAGTGTGTTTAACCACTAAGAAAATTCCTAATTTTAGTAGGTTTAGTCAGCAAAGATCAATTTAATAAAATAAATGTTCAAGCGTCTAACATTATTTGCAAATGACAAACCTCAGTGGTATTTATTAAGAGTACAGACCTGCGTTTAGTCTCTTTTTTCCCGTGTTCTTTCTCTGCAAACAGGCTGTAAACCTCATTATTCTCCTGTCTTTTAGACAATGGAGTGATTGACTACACTTTAAAAAACCTCTCCCAAACTCAATAAGCATCAACAGAACTGATGTATTTTTAATCTCTTCGTGATTTAGTGACAATAACGACCCAGACTGTACTCTGATGGACAAGTGTCTGTGTTGTTCATGCTGACATCCGATGTTTTGAACATGCATGAACAATGGATCTCACTCGGCTCTTTATATTCATGATGATTTTCTTTCAGAATCTGGTGAACACCTACAGCTTTACTGTCGATAATCAGGTGCCAAAAGTTAAGCAGCTGGAGCAAGATGTTATTAATCTGACTGAAGATATGGACAATCTGAAAGAACAGGTACTAGAAGATGTGTTTCTGATACAAAAACATGCAGGTTTAATGTAGACTACTGTTTATCAATGTTTACAACTGAGAAAAATATTAAAAACATTTTCTAATCAAAAACACATTCTTTAACACATAATATTTTGGATGTGCAATTAATCGCATGTGTTTGTATATATATATATATATATACACATACAAACACATGCATGTATATATTCCAAAAACTGTATTAAAAAATCTATCCAAAAATATATTTACATCATTTTTTTTGATATGCGTTTTTTAAAAGCATTTTTTATTGTTGTTCCATATATTTCAGTTCAAGAAAATATATTCACATGTCACATTTTAAGAAACAACATAATCAATAAACATACTTTATGTTTTTTACAATGTTTTTATTTTGTGGCATATGTTGAAACTCAATATATTTTAAATTTCAAAAATATATTTCATTGAGCTTCACAGTTTACGACATATAAATATACTTAAGTATAAGTAAATTTTGGACAAAACTATACATTTTTTGTTTAAATAATTAATCATGTCGTCTTACACCAGGTCAGAAAGCAATCTGAGGATTCACAGAAAGCTCTTGCTAATGCTGAAAACAGCCACCAACGAGCAAAAGATCTGGACACAGAGACACAGAACCTCCTCAGAAAAATAAAAGGTAAGAACACAAAGAGATTTTTTTTAATAATAACATGTTTCCTGTAACTCTGTGTGGTATATGAGAACAGATGTGTTTTGTAGAGGTGTTCTGCACAGAGGTTTAGTAAGAGAAGTAGGGTAAAAGCTGCCAAAAGCTCCTAATATGTCCTTTTAAAGTACAAAAATGTATGTTTAAGGATCTAATTCCAGGGGTAAATAAAGGACACAGATTGCATGGGTTTGTCAGAGCGGGTTAGCAGGGCTGAATTGTGTGCTGAGTTGATGAATGGCCGCAGGTGTGTTGTTTTCTCACTGTTGAGGATCAGATGCATCATGATGACTGTAACAGACCTGTCCTGACAGATCCGGCGTGCTCTCAATCATCCCAAAATGCACTGCTCCGAGCTCAATGTCTCAACCACTCTTCCGAAAGGAAGTTTACTTTATCCCTCAAAACACATTCAGACCCTGAATGTATATAAATATATATATTATATATATATATATATATATTTTTTTTTTTTTATTATTAAATATTTAGATGCATGTGCTTGTATTTATATATATATATATAAATACATATACACCCATA
>JAUMHE010024165.1:0-10219 GCA_032359235.1 Enteromius mattozi | reverse complement strand
TTACTTAGTAACCGTTGCTAGGATGTGTGATTGGACAATGGCTGTTTTGGGGCGGGGTTTTGCGAAAGGTCAATTATCCAATGCGTGACATAGAATTCACATAGCAACCTTTTAACGCAGTAGTTACTTTCATACATTAAAATAATGATATAGTACAGATTCTTCAGGACAGGGATGATGTACACAGCTCCACTGAAAGCTTGCAATTGGACTAATAGTCAGGGGCCATTTGCATAAACTTAGACTATGTGAAGACGGTGTCTTTGACTAATTACAAGCTTAGTCTAATCTAAGTTATGTAACTAAATTGTAAAACTGTTGACACGTCTAAAGAAAAAATTAGATGACTAACTTTTAAGACTAGTCTAAATCGTTTATTGAACAGGCCCCAGGTGGTAGATATTTAAGCATGTCACACTTTCTGAATTCATTTGAATCATATAGTAGTAATTTTTTCCCTCATTAAAAACAAATGCGTTCATCAGTGATTGTATATCAAGGACAGGGACATGTTTGTGTGCATTCTATTGAATGAATTAACTGAATGAATACTGTGCAACTCAAATATAGAGAGGTTTCATTTGTGACAGGTACAGTAGGTGGACAACCAAAACGTCTACTACCACCGTGTACCGCCAACGCAGGGCCACGGAGTTTACTTTTATTCAGTCGCGTGTTAAAGTCGTTCACGAAACTACCGCCAGGTTGCGCAAGGTTTCCAAACTGACTACAATTTTGTTTTGTTAATAGAGATAAAATAACCAAATAAAACAATAACCACATTATAATATAACATCCTTAAGTCATTAGAAAAATAATGAATTTAAATGACTTTAGAAAATTAATTTCAAAATGGTGAAATAAAATGTTGTGCGTGATGACATCATCCTTTAAGTTTTAGTGTAGGCCTATCGCAAAATAATTTTGCCCTTGAGCTGTTTCCATACATAATTTCACCTATTGGGCAAATTAAATGCTAATAGCCTGTTTAGCCTGTGAGGATTCAAATCACATCACACGCAGAGCTTGTGCAAACCGAGAAAAACAATAGCTTAAATACACCCATATGCGGAATATATATTTCTAAACAAGTAATAAATTAACAAAACTAAAGAAAAAATGCAACAGTTAGCCTATATGCAGAATTTCAGTTAATTTCTTTGATGCGCTCTTTAGAAAGTGGCATCCAACTTTTTTTTTTTTTTTTTTTTTTTTAATTGTAAATGTACACCAATAAAATAAATATTTACAACAGTTTCGAACAATGCCTTATTCTTGATCGAGTATTGTAAGCTGTTTCCACTTTTATAAGGGGAAATAAATCAAGTGATCCTGCCGGTGCCGCATGCAGTTACGCATTGCAACAGAGAAAAAACCTTGCTATATAAATCCTAAAATAAATGCATAGGCCCCTATTCCAAATGTATTTTTCTAATGAAATAATAAATTAACAAAACGAATGAAAGAAAAAACCTGCACCAAGAAGCAGCTTCTCTGCAGAATTTCAGTTCATTTTTGTGATGTGCTTCCTTTAACAATAAAAACAGTTGTGTTTTTGTAAATAGTTTACACAAATACAATGAATATTTAAAATGGATTCGAATAATATCTTATTCTTGAAGGATTATTGTTAGCTGTTTCCACTTTTATAAGGGAAATAAAATCAGATGCTCTGCACACAGTTATAGGCCAGTAAGCATTACTAACTGGATAACTTTAGTCTTCTGAACAAAATTAGACCTAATAAATTAAAACTTTCAATGTATTACAGCAACATCAAATTAAGATATGTATGTTTGAGAGGTAACTCATCTTTTTCTTACCATATATATAATTTTAGATACAATAATAAGAATGTGATTAAATGCACTTTTGAACTCGTCTACAGAGAAATGATGCTTTGACGCGAGCAGCACCACGAACACAGACGCTGTCTATAGGCTAATTTTTTTCATGTGATACTACATTTATTTCATATTTTTGCTCATAGATAAGACTAATACTTCATTTGGAAATAAAACGGTCTACCCTTATTTTTGTGTGCACTCACAATATCAAGAAAAAGCTATGTTTTTGTAAACGAGAAAAAAAAATGCATGATGGTTAGTAGGCCTACAGCAAAAATATATATTTTTAATAATTTATATATAATATAAGCATTTGAACACTATAATAAACGCACAAAATGATCTGCATGATGACACTGTTGTTATTATTATTATTATTATTATTATTATTATTATTATTATTGCGAAGTGAGATGAATGTCTTGCGTTACACTAAGATTTTTACCATTTTACACTCCGCAACAGTAAAGAGACTGAACTGACTCCAGCTGGAGGGGGTAGAGGTTTGGGAGGTGTTGGGTGGGGGGTCGACAAAGGTGTGAATCTCTCGCTCATTCAAACAGAGAGCACAGCAAAAGTTGCAGAGCAGGTTTGGTAAAGTGTCTGTTTTAGGACAATTGCCTCCATTGGTTTGGCTTTTGCAATTTTTTGCAACAACATACAGAGTATGACATGCAATATAATACTTTTTTAAATGTATTTTTTTTTATTTTTTTGTCTGAAAGAGACGCGTGTCTGCCAGAGAGACAAAAACAACAGCTTTGTACTATTTCCCATGTGTGAGTGTATTTATACTTGTGTGTTTAGTTATGTGAATTAACATAGAGTTAATAAAACTTTTGCACAAATTACATGAGTTTCTGATTCTGCCTTGCAAATGAATGTCTCTTTACAATTTCGACCCTTGCTACATGCTCTAATGCAGTGATACTGTAAGAAGGTATTTTTCTGTGGCCATGAAAATATCCCTTCTTAGAGTCTATATGAACTTACACTATATGTTCGCTGAATGAACAGATTAGTTGATGGTAATTCTGCTACAGTTACTACAGGCAGCTGATATAAATAGTTGCTAATAATAATAATTATTATTATAATTATTTATATGCATTTCCCTTAATGAACTAAGATGTTACATTTATCACTGGGAAGTTAGGTCTACCATCTGTTTTTGTCATTTTTCAAGCATGTTTTGATGCGTGTCTTCTGTAAAAGAGTTTGCCCAGAAGGTAAATGACATGTGTCCAGTAGGTTAGTGGTAGAATATTTAGAGCCAGTTTTGTCCATCACAAGTATTTTTTTCTTGGTTAATTGTTGCTTTTAAGTTACAATCACAACCATGGCCAATGTGTGGAGGCAGCTCCTGGAGAGCCACTGTGAGGAATATCTGAAAAGAAAGGACTTGTATACCACCCTCCTCAGCTAGTACAGACAACCAAGGAAGATCACTTCTAAATCTGAGTTTGTTTTCTTAAACATTAAAGCAAATACTAAGAAGCATAAGAGTGCAGATTTCCATCTGACACAAGCACAGCAGAAGCCCTCCGTGTAAAAGGAACAAATGTCCCCTCCATCTATCTTTTTTCTTTTTCTTTTCACCACCAATAATTAAGTATGTGTGTATGTTTTCTCTGCTATTAGGGAATTTAAGTCAACAATTCCAGCGACCGCAAGCAAGGAGAGAGCTGCCATGTCCAAGCAAATAAACAAATAATATAGAGGTCTACCACACACAGATCATTTCCACTTTTGGAAAAGACCTCAATATGACTCCACAAAGAAAGTAACACTGTCTTACAAATGCAAAAAAAAAAGGTAAATGTAAAAACAGGATTATTGCCCACATTTGCATCATTGGAGATTTAAAAAAATTATAAATAGTTATAACGATTATGGTAATATCAGAAAGAAAACCTGGGGCCAACTTTTCAAATCCAATTGCTTGGCCGAAATGCGAGCAGATTACTTTTGAACAACCAGCCCCTGACAAAAGTAATTAAGCTGTGAGAAAAAAAAAAAAAAAAATGATATAAATATTTGCATCTCTTTGTTTTGAATTTATCAGATCTGCAAGAAATTTTCCGGGGACGGAAAGGGCACGGTGGAATGGTGCACCAATGTGGCCAACAAGCTGGGTCAGATCCTTACATCGGTCCTGACCTGAGAGGAGTCGCTGGAAAAAATGAAGCCGATGGCTGAAGGCGTCACGGAGAGGTACAAGAGAGCTGGCGAGGCACCACCCGAGCTCATGTATGTGGATCTTGGCTGCTGTCGCCTCCACAGCGTTTCTTCTGTGGAACAGCTCTTCAGTGAGTGAACAGACAGGGGTAAGGCGGTGCAGATCGACATCTTCCATCGATTTGATGCAGCCCTACGAACAGATCACCACCCAAAGTATGCCTTGTTTAAGTCCGCCCTCTCCGGTGCGTCTTCGCCTACAATAAGGACGATGTGGCTCTTCTGGTACAGGTGATATGCGCCGATCACCCTATGGGCTATGGTTCCCTGACTGACAGCCAGGTCATCGAACTGCATATCAGCAAGTCTGACCTCAGCCATCATGTGTGGAGGATCACAGTTGGTGCCCAGGAAACAAATGCTCGTGTCCAGAGTGCCATTGATATCCTGAATGGACCCGCTGGAAAGGACGATAACCAGGTGCGAGAACCAACTAAATCACCTGGAATGCATCCAAGATCCGCTGGGGAGAAATATGTACACCATCACAAAAAATAAATTACCCGCAATGGTGTGTGTCTTTCACGATACAGCACAGTGAGAGGGAGCAACAGCCTTGAAGGCTTTCACTCTCCTCTTGTACATCGGCTCAACCAAAGGTGTCAGGAACTGTTTAGGGAGGCGGAGGAGGCAAACTACAGGCCTCCAGTTCCTGCTGGTGATGAGCAAATTGGTTTGGAGTATCTATTTGCTCAGTCATCAGTGCTCCTGACCATTACACTCCGACCAGAGAGACATTTCGAGCTGATGAGGATAAAGATGATGAGGTTTCTGCTGCCATGGCAGAAGGGGAGGGGGAAGAAGAGGTGGATGTCAGCTACAACTTTGGCAGTAAGTGTGAGAGTCTGACTCTAAGAAACCATCTCTGCCTCACTGACCAGGCAGCAGCTGTGGAGTTTGATCCCTGTGTGGAGGATGTCTGCGGTCCGAATCATCTCCCTGTGTACCAACACGTAGAGGATCTGTGCAAAGTCCTTGTAGAAATCGCTTTGGAGGATGGAAAGCTTGCGATAAGTCACTCAACCAGACACAGGGTCATCAGTGCTTGGATCAAGCTTGATCTCCACGATCGCAGGATCCAGCAATTCTACAGTCTTTACACCGCACGGTGGGGCAATGCTCTGTTCGGCGCTTTGACCAGCTGGCCCTGGACAGTGCAAAATCTGCCCAGCCACACACAAATATCATCTCCAGTCACTGTTTCATTAAACATCCTGACAATCACAGTTTTAAGTGTGTTGTCAGAAAGGTGTCGCTCCCCAAAGGTTTGCTAGAGAGCCATGTGCCTCATGTCATTGGATTCCTTGGCTTAAGACGAAGGAGAGGCAGACAAAATTTTTGATTGTTTTGGATTTCTGGTACCGTGTTTACTGACACATCGAAACGTCTGCAGACAGTATATATCTTCAGCCCTCAACTTCATCTTCTCCATCAACACAACTCGAGCAAACACCTCTCTTCATCATCTCTTTTGTTGAATTTTACTTCCCACCTTAGGAACTAAGTGCACAGATTATCCCGCCATTCATCCTTCTCTGTCGATACCGATACCACTCTCTCTAGGTCCTTTAGGAACTTCCTAGTTGGGGTAAAAACAGAACAAACAAGTGACATTAGATTTAAAATCACGGATTTAAAAATTCAAATCTTGCCCTCAAACGCCATCTGTCTTAGTCCCCAAAACCCCAGTCACTGCTTCACTTTCCCTAAAATGTCAGTCCAGTTTCCCCATCCTCCACCCTCTTTGTCGAATTTAACTCATTTTTAAAATCCTTGTCGTTAAAAGCCAGATCAAGTCCACCTGTGTCCAAGTTTCCCCACCGCCCGAAGAGCTGGGCCTCTGACTTGTTTCTGTTGAGCTTGGTGCCCGACCGTACCAGTCAGTCAGGTCCAATGCTCCTTGCATGGATAAAACATCAGTGGCTAAAAGAGGTATGTCGTCCATGTATAAAACACAAGTTGTTGTCAGTCCTCCCTTCCCAGGCAAGTCCAGTCCTTTAATCCATTTGTCCCTTCTCAAGGTCTGTGCCAGTGGCTCAATACAAACCACATACAAGAGGGGAGATAAGGGACACCCGTCGGACGCCACTGTGGATATTCACAGCTTTGGATAAATGCCCGTTAACTAGAATTCTGCTGACCAGGCGGTTGTACAGCAGTCCCACCCAGGCTATAAAACTGGAAACCCCATTGGTGCGAGATGTGGTCGAATGCTGTTTCTAAATTTCTAAATCTAAATTTAGGACTGCTAGCCGAATGTTTCTGTCTCTCCTGTAACAGATGGAATCTCTGATCAGTATCAAGCTGTCTGTGATCTTCCTCCCTGGCACAGCACATGCTTGATCCGGGTGGATCACGTCCTTTAAAACGGTCCTCATGCACAAATATAAGATTTTACTAAATAGCTTGCAGTCAAAGTTTAAAAGCGTAATGGGTCGCCAGTTTCGTAGGTCATTCGTATCCCCTTTTTTGTCCAAGAGTGAAACTATCCCTACCCTAAAACTGTCAGGAAGTCTTTCAAGAGTCTCAAATTCTTTAAAAACAGTCAGTAAGTCATTTGCTAAAATATCCCAAAATGTCACACATTCCAGAGGCAGTCCCTCTACTCCACCTCTTTTAAAACTTTTAAGTGCTTTTTGCATTTCTAAAACAGTAAAGTTTTGGGATGAAATAGGACATTCCTTGTCGTTTGTCTTTAAAAAATCTAAGACTTCTTTTAATGTGTTTGTGTGTACCTTTTCATTATATAAATTCCCATAAAAAGATTCAATTTCCTTTTAAAATCCCTTGTGTTGTGCAAAATTCCCTCCCTCCACTTTTTAAAACTGTAATTGTCCCACCCCGTGAAATGATCTTTAAAAGAACTTCTTAAAAGAACACATTTACTTTGAATTGCTGATAAAACTGCCATCTTTTCTTTAACTTTTTTTTTATATCTTCGTTAAATAATCAAAACAGTAGTTTAAAAGCCCCCATCATGCAACTCGTTTTCCTATTCTTTTTTTTCTTTTTTTTTCCCTTACCTATCTTTCTTAAAATTGGTCTCGTTCTTGCTTTTACCATCTCCCACCACTGTGCGCGTGAATCATAAAAGTCTTGGAGGGTCTGCCATTGGCTGAACTGCTCCCTATACTTTCTGACTATCTCCTCCTCCTCTAAAAGGGAGCAATTCAGCTTCCACAGCCCTCCGCCTACTGTCACACCAGAAGGTAGTGAAAGGGTGCATGACAGCATTATGTGGTCTGAAAAGAATAAAGGGGTCAATGTAGCATCGGTTGGCGGGAAGTCTCGTGTAAAAACATAATCTATTCGAGAGGCTCTGGTGCTATCACCACTGAACCAGGTGAAGCCCTCCTCTCTTTGATGCAGAGTTTTAAAACAGTCAACAAAGTTCAAATCTCTGACTAAACCCTGCAAAAAACCCCCCAATGTCTTAACAAAAAAGGACAGGAAGAGGGTAGGGGAGGATTTTAAGGTTAAAACACCATTAAAATCCCCTTCTACTACTAAGGGGGCCCTACCTAGCGTGTGGGGCTGCAGGTCCTCTAAAAGCTCATACCTGTCGTTCTTTTCCGTAAATCCATACACATTTAAAATGTTAAAATCGTTGGCTAAAAAGTCAGATTAGCTAAAATTGCCCGCCAGTCCCTCACCACTGTGCTGCCCTTCACCAAGATATTGGAATTGTTGATTAAAATGGCAACACCGTCATTCCTGTTAAAAATGGACCCACTCCAAATGGAGGGCCCTGGGGTCCAAAGCTCCTCCCACTTCCTGTAAAAAAAAAAAAAAAAAGGCAAGCCACATTCTTGCAATAAAAACACATCCGACTTTAAAATTAAGTAAGATAAAATACTCTGTGCTCGTACATTGCTCCTCATGCTTCTCACATTTCTTGTAGAGATGGTGAGAGCCATGAGCACTATGGTTAAAAAGGTAAGTGACATTTTAAAAAAAACAGCAAAAAAAGAGGCTACAGAGATAGAACTAAAATTATGTTATGTTATGAAAAACTCTTGTGGCTCCCTTGGCGATGATGTTCTTAGCTGTAAATGCAGAAAAGACACTTCATTTGGGGATTCTGAGGGCCACATAAGCTCCAGATCTTCCAATGAGGAACTATCTGAACGATGCAGTACCCTCAGTTTTTTCTTCATGTCAAACAAAGGAGATCCCGCAGGTATTTTCTGCACTTGAGCGTTTGGGAGTGAACAAACCGTTTCACTCTCACTTGAAACTGTTTGTAGAGAGGAATTTGTCTCCTCCTCACCCTCTTTTACTTGCTTTTCCTTCTTTTTTTTTTTTTTTGTCTGGGGAGGAGGAGACTTCCTCCCCCACCATGTCTGACTTCACCCAGTTGGCCACCCCACTTGCTGCTTCCTGTCCAATCCCTGGGGTTGGTGGGAAGTTTAAATTTAAAACCCCAGGCTCCGCCTCCTTGACTTTTCCATCTTCTATTTTCTCAAGGGTCATTTTGCTTTCCTTCAGTTTGTTGGCAAAACTTTTAGGGCAGTGTCTGTAGAGGTGGTTTGTTTCTCCACAAAGATTGCACCATCTGCCATTGGTACCTTCATCAAAACTGTGACCAATTTCTCTGCACTTCCCACATGCTAACTCTTGGCATGCTTGGCCAGATGCCCAAACCTTCCACACTTCCTACACAGTTTGGGCGTTCCTTGATAGTGTATGTAGCCACTGTTCACTCCCAGCACAATGATTGAAGGCAGATGTTTCAGGCCCTGGTAGCTCACGGCATCTTCCCATTGTATAATGGGAATTCGCCAGGAGCATGTCCAGATGCCGTCTTCATCTAGCACCTTGACCAGCTGGCCTCGAACAGTGCAAAATCTGCCCAGCCACACACAAATATCATCTCCAGTCACTGTTTCATTAAACATCCTGACAATCACAGTTTTAAGTGTGTTGTCAGAAAGTTTCTCCACAGTGAACATGGAGAACTGGGCCTTAACCTTTTTTAAACCTTTGCCAAAAGTCATTTAAAAGGCAAGCAGACTTAAAAAATTTAATACTTTGTTCTGGGGCAGAGTCCTCAAACAATTCAAATCATCAGGTTTAAAAGCTAGGGTCTTTTGGATCAGCTTCCTGGAAAAGTCCATGCGGGACATTCCCAGGAGCTTCCCCTCAATCTCCTGAAATAAAAAGTGCACACCAGCCTAAAAAACTGCAATAAATACTAAAATAAACAATTTATTAAAAGACCTTACCTTAAAAACTGTTGAAGCCGGAAGCTGCAAAGTCAATATACATCTCAAAAGTTGGAATCGGCCGCTCTGTCGCGTTCATTTGTCACAGAGGGGGACGGGGGGTGGTAGTACCCCGTGGTATCACGTCTTCTAAAACTGTCGACATACGAGTTGCTAAAATTTTACTAAAAAGCTTACAGTCAAAGTTTAAAAGTGTAGTCTGTCTCCAATTTTAAGTCAAAATAAAGACACTATCCCTATCCTAAAACTATCTGGAAGTCTGTCAAGTCTCCAATTCATTAAAACCTGCCAATAAATCGTGTGCTAAAATATCCCAGAATTTGAGATAAAACTCTAGGGGAAGTACATCTGTTTCTGGTGACTTCCCCCTTTTAAAAGTTTTAAAAACTTCCTCTGTTTCTAAAATAGTAAAATCTTGGGATAAGATATTATTTTGGCTGTTGACTTTCTTGACTAAAAAGTATAAAACATCCTTTGCTGTATCCTCGTGTACATCTTTTTTTTTTATTTATTTATTTTTTTTTCTGTATAAATCCACTCTATCTCTTTTAAGATTTCTTCTGTAGTACTTCCCTCCCGCCCTCATACCTTAATTCTAGTTATTGTACCGTGTATACTTTTCTCCTTCTATTTCTCTTTCTTTACTTCTTAAAATAACACCTTTTAATTTTAATATTGGATAAGGCTGACATTTCTGTTATTTCTTCACTAAAATCAAGACCATTATTTGAAGGATTAAAATACCTTTGTAGTCTTTTCTGCAACCCCATCATGCATCTCATTTCCTTATCCTTTTTGTCTTTCCCTACGTTCATAAAAAACTGTCTTGTCCGGTCTTTTACCATTTCCCACCACTGTGCACGTGTATCGTAAAAGTCTTGGAGGGTCTGCCATTGGCTGAACTGTTCC
>JAUMHE010024164.1:0-10224 GCA_032359235.1 Enteromius mattozi | reverse complement strand
TCAGAGGGACGTTGACCGCCGTGCACGGTGGAGCAGCTTAGGGAGAACAAGGAGGGGACTGATCCCAGAAGGATAAAGGTCCTGGAGAAAAGTCTGACTGCACTGGGCAGCGCTTACCTGCTCCCTGGTTCCCACGCTGGCGATATAGGGCTCCGGGTCCGAATCCGAGGAGGCGTCACTCAGGAAGGGACCTTGGTGCCATGGGCCCAGAGGCGAGGAAAATTACCCTCTTTTTTTTTTTCTTTTTTTTTTCGACTCTCCCTCTGATGCTGCAATAGACATCTCATTCTACTGGGGTGCACCAGAGGAGACACTCAGCCCGCTCGTGCGGGGAAGTAATCTGCTCTGGCAACACTACGGACTACGCAATGAGGCTTCATCCAAAGTCATTAAAAGTCCGCTGGGTTTTTACGCCCGGTGGAACATTCTGCATGGTCAACGTGAGGTTCCCCAAGCGCCCCGCTGCGGCAGCCGAAAAAACCTTTACAGCTCAACGATCTGCCGCGGAAACACAACGAGGGGAGCCGTCTCGTAGACGAGAGGCGGGACCTCACTGTAGCGATAGTCACACATTCGCAATGATTTAAAAGTAGACACTTCAAGCTTTCTATAGATATATGTCTCATGTTTGTGTGTCATGTTTTCGCGGAGTTTCAGTTCATTTCAGTGACGGCTTTCTAAAAACAGTTCGCGGAGAGAACAAAGAAAAATCGCGCACACTTTTTATTTTCCTTATTTTGCAAAAGCACACACTTTTGTTGTTACTCAGAGTGTACTCAAAAAAAAGTTGACACATAACAGATTCGAATGGTGTATAACACTTAGTATTTTTAGTGTCTTTTGCACTGATAAGATATAAAAGACCCCAATTACGCCGGCGTGACCGCCGACCTCAGAGAGTTAAGTGATGGCAGAATCACAGGTTCAGGTAATAAACAAATGCTTTAACACAACACCTTTGATGTTGGAGCAATTATGCAATAGCACACGAACCGCCATGTTGCCTTGTTAAGGTCTGTTCTCTCCTCTGAGCTCATCTGATTGGAAATTCTCTTTTATTCTGTCACTTGGTGTGGGATTGATCACATGCGACCCAGCGGCGCTGACAGAATCCGCCGCTACATTTCCACCAACTTTAGTTAGGCTATGCTAAACATTTTAGAGAAGTACAGTGATCGTTCTTGAGCATCCGCTGTGCAATTATAAGAACATTACAGGAGCACAGTGGTAGGCTAAGTCTATGTCAAAGAGAATTCAATATCTTCTCTGGAGTCCCTGTGCATTTGCAGCGTGTATCTCAGATCTAGTGTAAGATAAATAAGTCGATGATCCACTGGACTGACAGTCTAAAAGAGCACTATATGAATTAGCAAAGAAGTGACTTTGGCACATACTGTATACACTTAATAAGAAATGCTGTTTATGCCGTACAAGATCATTGAGAGGATCCTGAAGATATTAGAGTCGGGGGAAGGCTTGCATGTCATTCACTGAGCTGAACTGTAATTTATAGATTACGTTATTATTGTTATCTTCTGTCCTCATGGAAAAGGGTCGTGGTAATGGGAAGAGTGAGAATTACCGGCCGGAATCGCTGTAGCGCTGCAGCTAACAGAAATGAACCTGAATAATCTAAGACTGTGTAGCGAATATTCCCAAAGACAGATTTCAGTAAATTACAGTCCTGACATCTCTATTTCAGATACTAATCTTAACTGCTGCCTATGATTCCTTCATTTCCTCTGAGGTAGTTGAGTAGGAGACGTGCATAAAAACGGGTGTAAGCTTTTCACTCTTGACAGTTCTTCACTTTTCTTCTGGCAGATTTCATGGTGTGTATGGAAGATTGTTTAAATCATTAGCACACGGGTGGCTTTAGCTACGCTTACCGCATTACGAAAATATCTCAGATAACCAAAGTAACAGTGAGACAAAAAACATGGTCAAATAATCCAATCTGAAACTGAGTGAAAAGAGTCAAATAGACACATAAAATGATTTTTACATTTTATGGAAATGTGAAAGTAAACTCAATGCTAGGGTTATGTTGTAAAAGTGGTTAAGTGGTCAAGTGCTGTACATATTATGTGAGATGTGAGTTAAGGGACCATTTTAATGCCTACATTTAGGATTTTGTTGAAATTACTAATCTAAAAAACGTGAGAGATAGTTTTAGTGACAGTTGCCTTGTTGTGGCCAAACTACTGATTACATTTTATTACATTTTATTATTTGTCTCTAACATGATGGAAAATAGAGTTAAAAACATTAATATTGTGAAATAGTATTATAATGTAGAATATATATATATATATATATATATATATATATATATATATATATATGAATATACATTCCTGTGATGCAAAGCTGAATTTTCAGCAATACTACTTCAGACTTTAGTGTCACACAGTCCTTCAGAAATCATTTTAATATGCTGATTGACAACATGATATGCCATATTTTGGTAACATTTAGAAGTAAAACAGTAACAAAATAAATGAACACAATAAAATATATACATTTTTAGGATGTTATTTTGCTTGAAATCATTGTTTTCCAGTGTACTTGTCCACTCTTTATATAATATAATGTATAGGCAGTGTATAGTGTGCACTAGACAGGTTTCAGATCAGAACGTATGTGTTTGGTTTGCTGCCAAAATGTACAGCGGCCTGTACTTGATCTCTTCCCTGCTGTTTCTAAGAGAGTTATTGCATTTATTTTTTTTCTTGAGGCAGAAAGATTTGCTTCTTGTGCTTCCTGTTATGTTTTTTTTCTTGCCTTTTTTTATTTTACCCCATCTGTGTTTTGAGTATTTCCACTTTAAAAAGAAATGCTCAAGTGGATGGGTTTGTGATGGAGAGATATTTTTGAGAAATTTGTTTAGAACCTCAGTCTGATGGGAATAAACAGGCACTGCAAGTTATATCAGAGATAGAAATGTGAGTTTGTGTCTATGTCCCAGTGTTCCTCTTTCTTCTGGTGTACATGTTATTTATTTATAGTAATATACATACAGTTTTAGACTTGGCTTCTAATGGCTTGCCTGTAAAAATACCGCTCGCTTTCTCTACAGAGAAATTGATTTTTAGTATAAGCCTTTTGAGATGTACAAACTCAGAGCTCATGTTGTGTGCTCAGTCAGTGTGATTCCAACTTCAAAAAATAATCAAATTAAAAATTAACTGTGGAATTCCCCAGGAAAAACAACACAAGCGTTAATCGTGATTAGAGTTCCACCAATCAAAGGCCACGATGTTACCTGGAAACAGAATTCTGTAATGGCATAAAGTGCTGAGAGTGAAGCCAATCATCCTGTAATCACATTTTGCAAAAACATTTTTTAAAAATTATGGTATTTTACACTTTATGTGTACACTAGTCAACATGAAGTGGATCAAAAACTTTAGTTATAGTTGTCCTAAAACCTAAAATCAAAATGTGTTCTTGTCTTAGGACAACTTTTTTTGATTCACTTCAAATGTTGACTACTCTACATTATCCAAAGCAAGGAACAAAAGTAATTTGTCAAAGCGCAAACAATATCTGTAATATACAAATAGATTGCAAATAGACTGTTGAATACATATTTTAGCAAAAAAAAAAAAAATATATATCTATATATATATGTATATATATATATATGCTACTAAAAAATATGCAGTAATATGTTTATTTTTAGAGAATTTATTTTTATGAATTTAAATTACATTAAATTAATTTACAATGCGGTGGATTTTTTCCCACACATACTTGTTTGCTTTGCTGTGATCCATTTTGGAGTTGATTTGTTCAAGGCTTTCAACTCTTTATTGAGGATTTTTTAAAAAAACAACAAACAAAATGAGAGTGCGTTGCACTTTATTGCCAAAAACACACCAGAGTTTATAATTTACTTTGCTTTTTACCATTTGCATGGCTAATGTTTGCTCAAGACCCACGTAGGAAACCAACAAACAAACTTAAACTGGCATATCTTGGCATGTTGCAGCCAATAAATATACTTTTGGGTCACCGGAAAGTAGTGGATTGTAAGTCAAAGGAGAAACTCAACAGGGAGGCAGCAAAATCCTTGCCTGGAAGGGTTGAAGCCAGGCCTATTAAGACGACCTGTATCAGCACCCTTTGTTAAAACGCTAATGGGATCCAGCAGAGATGCAGATTGGAAAGCAGCCGCTCTGACCGAAAGAATGAAAACATAAAAGCAAAGGCTAAATAAGTGCATATATTTGCATCAAAGCTGCCCAGTGTGGGCTGTGATTGATCCCGCACATATGGCCACGCTCATAGAGAGGTGATTAATCTCACTACCACAGTTCAAAACCTATTTAACGGGAATTTGTTTGCCTAGGCAGCCAAATGTGTCCACAGTAATTATGTGTCACTTTTCTTTGCCACCGCCGATATTTCATTTCCTGTGTTTCTGGGAGGGGTTCCTCCCGAAATTTAACTTCCCACCCCAACGCATACAAACACGCTTACAAATGGACACCATAAAAGCTCCAGATGTATGAGTTATGGAGTTTGCGAAAGTAAAAAATGAAAGATTTTCCTCTAAAATGGCTTGTAATGGCAAACACTGCTTTGTTTATTTAAACCCTGCACGCTATATCAAGGCCAGATGTATATTTGACAGCTCTTGGGGGAAAAGAGGGAAAAACGCAGAGAAAAAGCACCCACCCCACCCTTAACGCAGAGAGGCTGCCTTTCATAAGGGAAATTAAAACTGTCAAAAATGTACACAATTAAAATTTGTTAAATTAATGGGCTGAAAAATGCAAAAGGGGTGCAGCAGGTATCCAGATGATCAGGTCAACAGGAGGCGCTATTAAAATGATTATGATGGATGGTGACAGATCGGCAGCCGATTAATTGGGACGTTGGGAGAAGCGTGATTAAACATTTTGTAGTCACCCAGAATCCCAGACATCTTTTTCAATATAAGACCGGCGAGAACAGATTGCTTGTCTTGTGAAGGAGTAGACACTGGAAACAGGTCGTAAGTCCTTGTATCAGTGTGTTCTCGCTGAAGTACTCTGAGCTGAACACTCTCGGTACATTGTGCATTTTGTTGTTGACTATTTGTTCAAGAGTAAAGCAGGGCCAGTTTATTTATATAAAGTATGCACAGTGGAAAGTGCAAGTGCTGCAATATGTACAATAAATGAAAAAAAAAAGAAATTCAGGCATAAAAGGTCTGGTTTAAAGTCGTTTAAGCAAGGTGATAGTGGAGTGAAATAGGCATTTCAGCCTGACCCTAGTCCAGTTTGAACATTGCATCAAATGCAATGAAAGCACTGACAGGTTACATAAATACCATGAAATTGAATGTAATTTTGTATTCATAGCCACTTAACTTTTACCAGGCAAAAAAAGAATTATAACTACTGAAACACATAAAATTTGAATATTTCTCCACATCTGCTAGCTTTGATGTCATCTCTATTCTAGTATACTCCTAAAAGCTGACAAAATAAATAAACTTCCTGCTGCTGTAGAACAGTGGTCCCAACCATTTTGCTAAAGTAACCCAAAATACAGTAAAACAATAATAATGTGAAATATTTTTACAATATATTAAAAATTTTTTTATATTAAAAATATTTTTCTATTTGTATATATTTTTTAAAAATCTATATATTCCTGTGATGCAAAGCTGGATTCAGTGTCACTTCAGAAATCATTTTTATGTGCTGAATTGCTGCTCAAGAAAAATCTATTGTTATTATCAATGTTGAAAAAAAAAAATCATGAATTCAAGAATTCTTGCATGCATAGAAAGGTCAAAGATTATCATATTACAATTTAATGCAACCTTGCTGAAAAATGTATTATTATTAAGACTTATTTATTTGCATTTTACTGATTCCACACTGTTAAAAAAAAGGTAGTAAAAAAATGAAATTTATTATTATTATTATTAGTAGTAGTATTAGTATTATTTATTTAATTTATTTATTTTTACATGTTAAATGTATATAGTAACAAAACGTATCATTAATTAGTTAACATCATAGCATTACTCTTACCATTAAAATTGCACTCATGTTTTTACAGTGCAGACATTTGAATGGTATTCCATTAGGTGCTACAAGCCTTTGCTATAGTCTAATGCCATTGACTGAACAAGTAAAAGCATGTGACTGTATGTTAGTCTGGTCTGTTTTAAAGATATCAGAGATGTTTGGACATTTGTCATCTGGTCCAGCTAGACTTCAACTTCGAAACTAAACTACTGTAGCTACCAAGCTGCCATTAGTCTTTTAATGAGGGCCAGAATAAATATTTCTTGTTTAGATACAAAGCTAAAGTCTTCCTATTTTGTGCTGTATTTTTTAGATAACCAATGCTGATCTACTTATAGTTTTAAAATAACCTCTGAAAAGATCTGCTTTCCAAATCTCCAGCCTCAGTCGCTCCACTCTGCGATACACATCTGGTGTGTAAACAATGTCTAAAACGTCCTAAACTGTCAACCTCAAACTGTGTCGGACAGTGTCAAACAAGTCTGCGCTTGAATTACCTTGAGAATTACTGGCTGGGACATGCCTTGTGACTCTAATGGATATCAAGATGACACATGATCCACCTGATGCCTCCAAGAATACTTCAAAAAATTACAGGCCACGTGTTCTCTCCTCCTTCTCACCTTAAGATCCGGTCATAAACCCTCAATTTTCTTCTGTATGACTGGAGATAATTGGCTTCAAACTGGTTTCTCTGGAGAAAATTGATCAACAAAGAGGGTTAAAAGGACACTTTAGTGACGACAGAGCACCCTAAAAGGAAATGTCATTTTCACATCCCCTGAATGTCCCTGTGGACACTGATGACCCAATCAGACAAATGCTGATAACATGTTGTGATTTAAACGGTCAGAAGATGATTGATATGCTGAAAATGGACTAAGACAATTGAGCAAAGGGACATGTGAGTGAGAGAGATCTCAAACAGCCTAGTCTAGAAGACAAAAGCTTCAATGCAGGTATATATATATATGTTCTGTATCACCATTGCTTATGTAGGAGATTTAGACAAAATAAACAGCAGGTGTAACTTTTGTTGACTTGAAGGCTAATTATATTAGCATGAGATCTCAAGTAATTCATAGTATTTTTATTGCTTTGCACAAGCCATTTATTTTAAAGACAGGTGTTAGAAGAACAGGTGAAAAATACAGAAGCCAATATAAACATGTGTTTCTGTTTCACTACTTTCACTGTTTCGTAAACTTCGATGCAGCATTAGTTTAATCATTGACTTTAAATTGGTGACAGCATTTAACACTACATTTTTTCATGCATCTTTTTAGCGACTGTTCTAGGACTGCCAACGCTTACATGTGAGACTCATACTGTTCTCAAACAGTAAAAAAAACAACCGCAAAGAAAACCGGAAACTGATAACTCACCATACACAACTCTGTTCTGAGCCTTGAACAGATCAAAACAAGATGTGATATTATATTCACCAGTTAAAGGAAATCTGAAAAATTAAGCAATGTACATTTGCACATAATAATAAATTATAATTTTGTGCTTTTGCCAGTCAAGGAAAATAGTTGCAAAGGAAGCTACAGCAGAATCCTTGCAACACCAAGCAAAACAGCTGTTTTGGTCTTGAACGATTCTTTGAGCAATTTTTTTTTATTCAATGATTCAATGGCTCACTTGTGAAAACACTCAATTTTGTTCTTGAATATATCAGCATTTTGTAAATGAGCATTGAGTATATGATTCAGTGACTAATTATTAACTTGCTTCTTTCTTAAATTAGCATATTTAATTTAATTATTGAAATGAATGATTGAGTGACATAATTCTTAAAAACTGTTTTAACTTGTTTCATTCCTGAATGAATTAGTGTAGGCTATTTGAATGAATTTTGAATGAATGATTCAGTGAGTTACATGCTTTATTCCAGGATGATTACGCTTTTTTGGGCGAATCATTTGGATGATTCAAGACTTCATAAAAAATATGATTCATTTGTTTAATTCCTAAATGAATCTGCATATTTGAATAAATTGTTTGAATAAATGATTCAATGAGCTTTGTTCCTGAATATTTAAGCATTCTTAAACAAATTGTTTATTGATTCAATACTGTTACTCATCACGAAGTTAGTGTTGTTTCGTTCCTTATGATTCGTTATTTATGACCGTGATTGACAAACAAATTGTTTGAAAGAATGATTCAATGACCCACTTACTAAACAGTCACTTGTTTTGTTGTTGAATGAATCAGCATTTTGGAGTGAATCATTTGAATGTATGATTCAATCACTCACTTTTTAAATCTGTTATTGACTATCTTACTTCCTAAATGTTTGTAAGAATCATTCAAATGAATGACTGAGTGACATACTTAAAAATGAAGTGACATTTTTAAATGCTTCATTCTTGATTGAATTATTTTATTTGAACAAATCATTTGAATGACTGATTCTTCTAGACTTGCCTTGTTAGACTTGCCTTGTTCCTGAATAGCAAATCATTTGAATGAATGACTCAGTGATTCATAAAAAAATGCTATTCTTTTTTTTTCTCTCCTGAATGAATCAACGTATTGGAATGAATTGTTTGAGTGAATCATTCAATGATTCACTTGCTTTGATTCTGATTAATTAAGCTTTGAATAAATGATTTAAGGATTCATATAGACAGGTAAAAATCAGGTATAAAAACACCAGCTACTATGAAATAGATTCACAACCAAAAAAAAAAGAAAACATGTTTGTTTAGCCATCAATGAATAAAGATGGCTTTTATCCTGATAACACTAGTTACAGGACTAACTTTCTAAAGGAAAATAGACCAACCTTGACCCCAAACCTATCAGGAAATGAGTTCTGTTGTTGGCCAATTACACTTCCTGTTTCTTCATTTATCTCATGATTGACAGTAATTATCATCTTTGAAGTCTTCAGACTGATGACCAAAAGAGTCAGAAAACTGGTAAAAGGAGCTAAATATGCTGATCCTCAAGACCTTGAGATTGAAGCGCTGGTGTCCATCAGCCTGGAGGAAAAGTGCTAAGCATACAGAAGCAGAACACAGAGTGACCCGTCAGTGTAAACCTGAACTCAGCAGCTCTGGCTCACCTTTGATAAGATGTCATCACTGCGGTATACTGCATAAATACCACGCTGTCAGGAAGGATGAGATCTGACCTGCCATGGCTGGACACGGTAAGAGCTGATGGTGCAGCCACAGCACACAAATACACACACTACACACTCTTTTCAACATATACACACAGATCAAATACAAAGAGGGTCTATCTGAATGTGAGCTTTGCCACCTTTACCTCAGAAGGCTTCCTGTGGCTTCAGAAGCTAGATCAACTCCTCTGTGCCAAAGGATTACTGTATACATTTAAATTTTAAGCAGGACTTTGAGACATATCCTGGAAAACTCTTTTTAAATAAACTCTTTTGAGTTTATGTCAACATGTTCTAACGTTTACAACTCAAAACTACCTTCCTGGTCGACCTAGAGCTTTACAGAAACTGATCTGGCAAAATGCTCATTCAGAAACCATCATGGTTAGAGCGTCACAACCATGAGCACATGCACATATTGTACGGTATGTGTAATTTCATATTTACATATCAGTATACTGTAACAGAGGCATTTACATTTATATAAGGGTCTTACAGTTAAGTAGCAAAAACAGGCTGGATTAAAATCAGAGCGAGGGTAGAAAATGGGGTTTCATTTTATTGTGATGGTCCCTTTAACCCTCTGGGGTCTGAGGTGGTTTTCAGGCCCTTTAGATGTTTGGACATGCTCTTATATTTGTGCTTTTTTCAGCTACTGTATTTTTCTTGTAATCAGCACAAACTGTTCAACAATAATATGTGACCAAGATGATTGTACATGTTTGCATTTTTTAGAAAAAAAAATATTATGCGTGATTAGCAAGTTTTGGGAAAATAAAACTAGCTGAAATAATAAATAATATTTTGTTGGGTATAAGTAACATTGCACCTATGTGTCTGCTAACTCTCATTGGAGTGTTGGTAGAGTACTAGTAGACTGGTAGGATTAACATGCACTTGCAAATTTGTATTGGGAGACCGTCAGAATAAAGAGTTGACAGATATTACAGTTTTTCTCAGTCGCTTTGGTGCATTTCTCACAACACTATTTACATTTGCACAACATTTACTTCAACCTCCACAACATTTAGTCATTTGTGCACATCATAGTAGCAGTTT
>JAUMHE010024163.1:0-10228 GCA_032359235.1 Enteromius mattozi | reverse complement strand
ATCAACCATGAAATTTTAATTATAAAAATGATGTAATTTTCAATTACATTCTCAATATTTTGGACAAATACTAGAAATATATTTAGTTTTTTGGATTATGAACATAAAAACTGAAGTTTAATTGATTATAAGTATGTTTGTTTGCTTTTCATAACAAATGCCACAACTCCTATTGTACTTATAATTTTTTTTGCTACCTTCACTTGTTACAAATTAATAAATTATTGTCACTACATAACATTTTCTGCAAAACAGTATGAAATATGAAAAGTACACACTTAGAGCTTTCCAACGATATATAGATTATCAATGTTAGATCAGGTTAAGTACAGGATATTATTGTTTTAAACATGTAATGGCAAATGGGCCCACCGGTGGGCCAGTGACAGTTAACAGCTACACATTACTTGTTACTAATTTACTAATTAATTACTATTTTTAATTAGAACATGAAATAAACATGAATGAACATCAGAACATATTTTATTTCAACATTCTGGGAAATACAAAAGCCCAAGTTAATCTACTCAACTGCCTGATTTGTTTGACGGACAAGATGGTGGATTCTGCTTTATGATTGGTCAGATTATTCTTTGCGAAAGGTCAATTGATCTTGAACTGGAATTTTTTTTGGACCTTGGTAGGGTTTTTTCCACCTGATGTTGATGTTACAACTGTGGCATCTGCCTCGCTTTCTCTTTTCTGTCTTCCTTTGTTTTTGTCGCTTAATTCATCAACTTGCTTCATTTCATATTAATATTTTACCCATTTACTACTCTGTTCTCTTTGGATAACTGCAGAGTCTTTCTCTGTTTTTTTACTGTTTGTTTAGATAAATGAACATGACCTTCAGTACCAGGAGCAGCTTGGCCATGGAAATGGAGGAACAGTTTACAAGTAAGTGTTGCTCTTGTGGTTTTTACCTTGAGATTTAATTAGACTGATTGTGGTCAGCCTCTTCAAAGGCCTTCTTGACCCTTTAGTGCAATCTATAGGTTTTCACCAGAGCCAGCAAATTGAATCATGAGAATATAACTGAAAAGGAAAAAGTGTTTTGTTGCCTGCACTTATGTTCTGATTAATTTTACATTGGTCTCACGTGTGCTCATCCTTCGGTAACCTCCCAATATTATGATTCATTAAATGTCTTGAGACATGCCAGTTAAAGATAACACCGATTTAGTGCTCATGAAGTTAATGTGACTCTTTTTGATCCTTCTAAAGCTTCTTTCTGTGCCAAAGCTATATACCACAGCCTGTACAGGACAGGGCAAGGTCATCATCTTGCACTCACAATTAATTTCATTAATTTCTTGAACCTAGTGACTGTAGACAAGGCTCTGTGCGCTTTTGTGGATCACACAGACTTTCGTCATATGCCTCTCTTACTGGAGGAGCACCTCTGGGTTGTTGGAAATTGTTCAACCATTTTAAAAAAGCCAATACTGCAACCCAGACAAGAATGCAGTCTGGCGAGCTCAGCACTAAATGTGTTTGCCTAGAATTATTTTCCCCCTCAAACAAAAGAAACTGCTGAATTTTGCATTCATCTCCTAATTCAAGCCCTTTTGCCTATGTTTTTTTCTATTTAAAGTGTTACAGTCGATCTGAACATAGGCAGTCTGTATGGAACAGGCATTAAAAACCAATGCAAAATTGTAATGACAAGAATTCTTGTTTTTATTTTTTATTTTTATTTTGTTTACTACATATTCATGATCTTTAAAGAAGGGTAACGTTTACTGTTATTGTGTGTCCTGCTCAGACTGACAGCTGCAGTGCAGTACAGGTAGCGGCAGGTGAAATGTAATATAATCTCTGATGTTGCTTGTAGGGAAATTTAGGCCAGTCTCCCATCCATCTCCACAGCTGTCCTCGATCACCTCTACTGTGCTCGCTCACATACACGCACTCTCCTTTATGCAAAACACACACCTTTGTGACCATCAGACTGCATACAGGATGGCGCCAAGGGTATTCACTTAAATTGCTTTTCTTAAGAATAAATACTTTTTTTTTCTGTAAGGCTCTCACCTAACCTGCACCCCTTGATGTTGTGTTACTGTGTTTATAGGCATGTTTTTTGCTCACATATCCGACAAAAAATAAAGTAAACAAAAACATTCTTAAATTCATACACTTGAATTCTGAACAATTATAGGCAAAGACACAAGAATATACCAAATTACTGATTTAGACAAAAGTAATTTTCTAAATTTCTCTTGAATTGGTTTTATTCTCTCCAATTATCCACTACTAAAAATGCGTTGTGATCAGCACAAACCATTTGAATTTAACTCTAATTTAATGTAGTCCTGGTCATATATAGTTTTGCTCAAGGCTTCTATACTGTGTGTGTGTATATATATATATATATATATATATATATATATATGTGTATGTATGTATGTATGTATGTATGTAAAAGAATAAATACACATACATACATGCATACATACACATAATTACATTAATATAAGCTTTTTGATTATTTGTGATTATTTGGCTTTTTTTTTGTCCCTACCGTTTGTGATACTATTAGAACTAACCAGCGACTCATTTTTGGGTCACGACCCACTGGGTGAGAACCATTGCTGTAGGCTTTGTTTCTTCTCGCGCACATCTCTTTGTGGCTTTCTTTCAGGTGAGGTGATCATCTGGTCATCTCAGGTTAGATGGCATTGAGAAAGAGACTGAGAGAACTGTCTGGTCCGTATTGGCCACTGTAATCGAAACCTGTTTGTGTGGTTGCATGCGTGTGTGTTCGTCTGCAAACGCACATGCATGGGATGGCTGTCTTCGAGAGATCCATGAATACTGCATGACAGAGCTTTCATTACCTCGGGCTCTGGAGTGTAAATAACAAACAGAGAATAGGGACACATTTACGGGGGTCAGGACCACACGTCACGACGTCACCTCGTCCTGACCACGTGCCTGTCAGTCTTAAGTCATTGCTGCATGAGTTACTCAGCAAGGTCAAAGTTCAAGGACTTTAGCTGAACTTTACGAATGGGCTCAGTAGGATATATTACGGTTCAGAATGTCCTGAAGCGAACATTTAGACAACATCATTGGTTGAGTTGGCATTAGTAAGTAATTCAATTCAAGTTTATTTGTATAGCGCTATTCACGATACCAATCGTTGCAAAGCAGCTTTACAGAAAATAGTAGTATTTAATAGTAGTAGTAAGTAGTCATTAAGCAGATGTTTTTATCCAAATCAACTTATAACATATTACACAGGCAATCCTTATGGAGAGACCTGGGGTTAAATGTCTTGCTTAAGGGCACAATGGTGATGTTTATGACTCGCTACATGCGTAAAGTGAAACTAATCACTTCCGATTGTCAGCCATGAGCTGTACTACCTCAAACAGATATAGGTATTATCACTCGATTTTGACGATTCACTTGAGTTTCTTCACAATTACTTCAACATTTAATTTTCACTACATATTTCCTTTCCGATAACAATAAGCATCTCACTGAGCATTTCAGAATGTTCCGAAGTGTAAAGTGTACCTGCAGAGGATACTGAGGTGAGATGGGATCGAGTGTCTTCATCCTAAATGAGGGAAGTTAGCCGTCGCCTCACTTAGAGCGACATTAATTAAAGGCTTGCCGGAGTTACGAGGTGTCTGGAGCTGTAACCAGATCAGCCATCTATTTCCCATAAATCACATGCGCTCAAACCCAAACCACTACCAATTTGTTTACTGCAGGCGTATATGCATATAGAGATTCATAATCAAATCAGTTTTTTTCTTGTTCCGTCGTTTCTTTTCTCATTTACACAAACGTACTGTGCGCCTGTGTTGTTGAATCCACCCTCGTTTGGCAGCTGTCTGTTGTTATAGTATATTATCTGGTGGAATGGACCGTGTCGTGGGTTATTGTAACCCAACCCCTCTTCAGCACCTACTGCTGTAACCAGATCCACTGCTCGGAATGAGCAAGGATCATAATTAAATAATTGCGGCTTTGCCGTTAATTCGACCTGTAACAGGAGGCCTGTCTGGGAGAGCTCACGCTGAAACAGGAACGGAGCTGATAATGCTCCACAGCTCAGAATGTCTGAGGTTTCGCAGGTGACTGACTCAGGGTTGACCTCACCTGCATTTGACACTTAGGATGAGGACACTCCTCCTCCAAGCTCTTTTTCGTAGCGATTAAACCACTGATAATCTGTAAATAAATACAAATGTTTTAAAAGCACCTGGGTGTCTTACATAGTCATATGGATGTACATCTCAGGTTGCTCTGACTTAAACAAAACCCTGAACATAGATTCCACCCTTGAATGTCAATATTTGAACGTCTGTCACTATTTTTATTTTTTTTATTGTGTGTATAGCGGCTACAAATAAATACGTTAGATAAAATTACATATACAAATATGTAATAAATATCAAAATATATAGCTTTAAAAAGTGACCTGTATTTCAGTGTATGTGTATGTCTGTTTGTGTGTTATGTCATAGTTTGAGATCCGTAAGATATGCTCCCCAATGCTGCAGTTTAAAAAATGATCGCAAATAGTAAAGTAATCTTGTGAAAAATTGTGTTATAATTTAAAACAAATGTTTTCTGCTCTAATAAATGATACATTTTATTTATTCCTGTGAAAACTAGATTTTTTTTGAGTTGGTACTCCGGTACTTCAATGTCACATGATCCTTCAGAATTCAGTCTAATATGTTGATCTGGTGCTCAAGAAATATTTCTTATGGTTGTGATGTAAATGCTACTTATTTTTTTTGTAAAAACCATGGTTTTTAAGGATTCTTAAAATAGGAATAGAACATTCAAAAGAACAGCATTTATTTAAAATTGAATTTTTTTTTTAATTGTAAATGTCTTAACTTTTACTTTTTATTAATTTAATGCATCCTTACTGAATAAATCTAATTTCTTTAAAAACTGCACCCAAGTCTTTGAAGAGTAATGTACATATACATTTTGATTTGTTTGTTTGTTTTACAAAGGTAATTTGCATTGCCATTAATTGAACATTTTTCCATTTTGACAGAGCTTACCACTTGCTTGGGAAGAGAATTGTAGCAGTGAAGGTAAGAACAATACATACTGTATGTCTCTGCATGCTTTAGAGCCTCAGACTCTCGAACTGAAAGCAGGCACTCAAATATTACGGTAACTTGTCAAATTTACTGGTTTTCCTTAGTACACTTAATAAAACTTGTATATATTGAAGGATTCTTAGATCCTCAATCCTAGAGACCCGGCAGAGCTACTGTATTTGTCTCACATAGAAAAAACATGAAAACACACATAAAGACCCAACATGTGATATTATAGCACACATTCAATTCATTAGGAGAGAAAATCATACAGCCAGTTTGCTTTTTAAATAGATAAAGAACCTGCAAAGCAAAAGAGGTGAATTCAGGTGGCTCTGTTACAGGTAGACTTCACTCTGTCAAAATGCAATGAATAACCTCTGGAGATGTTAATAGTGCTCTACTAATTGAAGAGCACAAAAGAGCAAATCCAGCACTCCTACACACATTGCCTCAGTTAAGCATGATTGAGAACCTGTGGCCCTCATACACCAGAGCAGCGTTTCTTTTTCTATCTTAGCTGGTCTCTGTTCTGTCATTTCTTCCACTCTTTTCTGCTTTTTTCCCCCTCTTCCTCCCCTTTCCCATTGTCTTCATTGACATCTGTTTAGTTTACTTATATCCTCTCACTTCTCTTCTGTCTTATCTCCTATCTGTCCTCCTCTCCTCTCGTTTCTCCTTCTGTGTCTGCTCATCTTTCCGTCTGCGCTCTGCCTGGGTCTGCTCGAGCAGGGCTATCTATTTGGCTAAGGCTGTAAGTGATCTCTGCTGAGCTTTAACTGCGTGGCCTTGCCTTACTGCCTTACCTGTAATCAATTATTTCAGTGGGAGGCTGATAATCTAACCTTAACTAAAGAAGCATTTTAGCTAGTCCCTGCTTCATTACAAAAGTGGAGAAGAGAGAGATTAAACACCTAGGTTGCAACTGTTTTTATTTCAGAACAGAATATTAGATAAAACTTTGGCCTTGGAATATCTCTTTGGGAGTTTAAATGCCTGCTTTTGATATTTTTTAAGTGGTAGGTTGTTTATTTTCCTACTCAGTCAGCACTGTCTGAAGAGAAACTCTTTTAGCATGTTTCTCAAGCATTCCCTCTCAAACTCAAAAGCGAGCTGAAACAGAAGCATTGGTGCACAGAAAAGAATACTTGAATGACTGTTTATGTTTGCAAGCTGTATTTACCCGATGTAAAAATGTTGGGGAAAGAGAAGGTGAAGTGTCTAGCATTGCATATGTGAGTCTGATATAACAAATTTGCTTAAGAGTTCAGTTTGGGTGTAAATGGATTTCATTTGAGATTTCAACTACTCATTTGATAGTTCAGAAAAGTCATTGTGAGTGTGTTTTTTTGAAGTGCTGGTGTTTTGCTTCTACTGCAGGTTATTCCCCTCGACATCACTGTGGAGCTGCAGAAACAGATCATGTCAGAGCTTGAGATCCTCTATAAGGTCTGAACCTCTTTTTATGTCTGCTTAATTACTTAATCTGTATCTATAGGATAGGACTATATTTTTATTTCGGTCTTCTTTTCTAGAGCTCATTTTGAAAATGTGCTTACCTGGTATGGCCAGTGACTTGTGATGCTTTAGTCATATCAGTTTCTTACCCTCCTCTCAATAACTAAACTTTGCACTCAAGTGTCACTTTGTTAGTCTCGAGAGTGTCTGTGAAAAGTAACACCTGAATACTCTCAATGTTTTGTTGTTGGTTAAGTTTGGAGCCACTTTCCAGATAAAAACCAAATTCATTTAGACCCTTGTGTGGTTTCAGCTTTCAGATTAGCTTTATGACTGTAACCTGCTCTGACAACAGCTGCAGGATAGACTTTAATTTATTACAAATCACCCTTTGCAACTACGAGCCAGTTAAACAGAATAATCAGGCAATTTCACATTCAGAATAAATACTGCCACATTAGGACTACATGACTTTCTACAAATAACTATCAGCCAAAGTCTTAATGAAACAAATAATAATGAAGTATTATAGAGAACCGTTCGGTCAATCATGCAAAATAAACTCAATTATTTAAGTTTGGTAAATAAACTGTTGGCCAAAAAGTAAATAAAAAATAATTTATCGAAGTATCCTAAAACTGTTTTACAGTTTCCACAAAAATATTAAGCAGTAAACGCTTTTTTTAGAAGCATTTAAAAAAAAAATCTTTCAGAGCTCAAACTTTTCAGTGGTGGTGTACATTTAATGATAAAGTGCTAAATGTGTTGTAAAAGTTTTCCCATAGTTTTGATAAATTTGATTGTGTTGTTTACAGTGTGATTCTCCATACATCATAAAGTTCTACAGTGCTTTCTTTGTGGAGAACAGAATATCAATATGCACTGAGTTTATGGATGGTAAGTCTCATCTGTTTTGACATTTGTGAGGCATCTGGGAGGCAACAATTACAAAAGAAAACATCATTCACAATATGTGAAATTTAATTGTATTTATTTGTTTTTAATGTAGGTGGCTCTCTGGATGTCTACTGGAGAATCCCAGAGCATGTCTTGGGCAGAATTGCTGTTGCGGTAAGTCATGAAACTGTTATCGAATGAGTGTATCAGGACATTTTTGAAAGCTTGTATTCAGCTCAGACCAGTGTGTGTATGTGTGCTTTGTCTTTGTAACATTTTATTAGTGCTGAATTGTCATTGCTCTCGGTTTTGACCCTCATTACCCTCTCGCTCACACTTTCTCACAATAATCAAAGATACGCCACTGTTCAGATAATTTACAGCTCTATCCTCTACAGACATAGCTCTCATACCCTTTTGAGTCAGAGTTTCTGAGTTTGTTTTCAATAAGTGTGACTGTGTGTCTGTCTATAGGTGGTAAAGGGATTAACGTACCTCTGGAGCCTGAAGATTTTACACAGAGGTGAGAAATCAGCTGTTATGTAATTTGTAAAATGTGTAAAAATACTGATAATATCCAAATGGTGGATATTGACCTTTATAAATCAACTAGCTGTCAATTAATGAAAGGACTGTTTGTTTATACTTAATGCACAGGTTATAAGTTAAATTTACCTAATAAAATAGTCTCCTGTTTATTAAACTGCAGTCGTTCAGTAATGACATCTATAATACTAAATGTAGGCATGTGTAATTATGAGTCTCTGTGTAAATGCATTGTATCTCTGTGCAGATGTGAAACCCTCCAACATGCTGGTTAACACACGGGGTCAGGTTAAACTGTGTGACTTTGGAGTCAGCACACAGGTACATGTTCATTTGTATCCTGTAACTATTTGTGTGCATGTTTGCTTGTCTGCATGAATGCATATACTCACACAAGTGCTTCTCATGTGTATGTATGTTGTGAGCACAGTCAGCTGAGATCCATTGTCCCATCAGTCTCAATGTCTCTGTTCTCTTCTCTATCTTATTCCTCCAGAGAGGTTTTGCCTTTGCTCTCTAATTCCCAGATACCCCCTAGATTGCTCCTCTCCTCTCACTTCCAGCTCTTTGTAATTACCACATTAACCAGATATTCAGTGTGCGTGTGTACGTGTGTGAGTGACTGTGTGTGCGTGCGTGTGGCTGGAGACAATAGCTCAGACCGAGAAAGTCAGCATCAGTCTCTCCACCTCTAATACACTCAGGAGTTCAACAATAGGACCCAATCACTCCAAACGGCCCTCTTTTAATTAATATTCATACCCACGTTCCCCGAAGAGATCCAAGCTGAAGCTGACCCCTGGATGAGGTGCGCGTGTGTGTTCTCCTCTGTGCCCGTCCATACCGTGATACTGTATAGTAAACCTATGTCTCTCTTATTCACTTACACACACACGCACACAGACGCACGTCAGACCACGGGGGAACGCTCTCATTATGTTTGTCCTGTCATTGCTGACATGCGCCATTGTGCCCGGATCTCACTGTCTCTCCCCTGTGAGAGTACAGACTAAAATTAAACCAGGCTGGCATTTCAATAACACTCCACAATAACACACGCTTTTCAGTTGATTTAAATCAGTTCCTCTTACTGTGTCCTTTAGCTTATGCAAGAGAGCTCCGGTTACCTGCTGTATTTCAATGTTTAAACAGAGATGACTCTTCTGCTTCTATCAGAGGACTGAATGTGTTGGCTTCTCGACATTGCTCTTGACTGTGCACATACAGAGGGCTAATGTTTCAACTTTGAGGTTGAGGTGTGGTGGTACCTAGATATCAATGCGTAGATCTACATCAGCTATTAAGCTATCAGCTAGTAAGAGGAATCTGTTTGTTAGTTGGTTTTGAAGATAGCACTTCCAAACTAACATGTTTGATTTGTTAGGTTTAGTTTCTACATTAAGTGTAATGAATGACAATTCTTTTACAGAATTTTTTAAGGTAGGTTAATGCTTATTTCTGTGTGAAATATTTACTGTAACATTTTAATTATTGTTAACAAATCAAAATTTATTATGAAGGGTTACCATTTTAAATGTATTTATTTGTCTGCTCATCATTTTAAATGATTACTATTACTGTTGTTCATACTTGAGATTTGAAGAAACACTTCATTTAAAAATACAATTTGGTGCTTAAAGGTGATTTGGTGCTTTTTCACCACAAAAATAGGCCTGTAATCCCTGACTCACCCTGATGTTATGTAAACAAAAACAAAAAATGTTTATAACAATTTTGGAAACCAAACCATTAACATTTATAATATCTTTTTACTCTGGGAGTGAGCTTGTTCACTGCTTTATTATAAAGGGAACAGTCTTCGTTTGTTTCTGTATTAACAATTAAAACAGGAATAAAAGCCCTATTTTTCATGCTGCAAACAATAGCAAGTTTCAAAAGTTACAACCACATTTAAAAGGATGGTTAATTCTTAAATTGTCATGATTGACTGCAATAACCATAACGAGAATAGATATGTGTAGGCCACACTAATGTATAATTTACTTATAATTATCCTCCTACTTTCTTTCACAGTTGGTGAACTCCATTGCAAAAACATATGTTGGAACCAATGCTTACATGGCGGTAAGCTGCATTCATACTTATAATAGTTCTTCTTTCAGACGCTTCATTGTTATTTTACCTGAATAGAGAATGCATAGCTTATACATCAATCAATCAATCACTTTTATTTATATAGCGATTTTAACAATACAGATTGTAGCAAAGCACTGAACATTATCAAA
>JAUMHE010024162.1:0-10232 GCA_032359235.1 Enteromius mattozi | reverse complement strand
CCGGGGAGCAGTTGGGGGAACAGTGCCTTGCTCAAGGGTCTCACCTCAGTCGTGGTATTGAAGGTGGAGAGAGTGCTAGGAATTCACTCCCCCCACCCACAATCCCTGCCGGACCTGGGACTCGAACCCACTACCTTTGGGTTACAAGTCCAACTCCCTATCCATTAGGCCACGACTGCCCCACACAACTGCCGTATACGACAGAAAAAGACAAAGAGAGTGGCAGCTTTTATTTATTTTGTTTTCTTTTGTTTGCCACAAGACCTCACTGAATTATGTGGATTTGTGCTGTTGTTTGAAACTTTCTAGTTCAACCTGGCAAAGTTTAAACCTTGTTTGATGCATGCTTTCCAGCAACACATCCCACAATTATTATAGTTTGGTCAGTAGGAGGAGAGAAGGTGGTCCTTAGCAGCTTTGACCACATGCGCGTCTACACTACAACAGCAATTCGATCAAATGCATTTTCTATTACCTCTGGATGTGCTTGAAAGTGGACAAGCTCAAAATCACCTGTACTTAGTGTTGTCCGATTGTAATCGGATCAACGAGAACTGTTATTTAGTTGTTAAAGAAAGATATGAGTGTAACACTAAAACTAAGTTTTCAATTAATATATGCTGTGTTTTCTCTCTGTTTCAGAACATCTCAAGCTTCCTAATTCCAGAGAGAGAAAGACGTATCATATTGAGAGGTGCAACCGGATGGCATGGACTGACCACCGAAATCCTGAAGCTAGGACCAGCTACACGGAAAAACACCTTACAGTAACGGGCAAGGATTGGGCGATGAAAGAAAACAACAAACTTGCTGGACTAAATAACTAACATGGGAAAAGACAAATGTTTGGATACAGCTGGAAAAAAATTGTTGGCAAAGATCTTCATGAAACCTGGCTTGAGCACGTGCCGAAAATCCCTGTTACACAGGAAATATGAAAAAAAGTCATGATCTTGAAATACTGATCTTTCTCAAGCTATTTTCAGTGTCAGTGAATACATGTGCCAACTGGAGAAAGATTGTTTTTGTTTGTCTGTTGCAAACCTGTTACTGAACTATTATAATTCTACTGCATGGCTGCTATCCACATCCTTTCGCACAGTTACCAAATGGCAAGGAGATGTTTCACACTACAGTATCAAAATATTGACATTGTCTTACTGAGACTTAATTGAGTTGCTATTTTGGTGGATTTTTTTTTAACCTCTTGCCTAATAGACATTTTGTGATAACACTAAACCTTCATTCATCATCTTTTTACAGAGATCTTTGGGTCTAGTGCCAAACCACATAGTGGCATTTGTGACACCGTTTCTGTGAATGAATGTGCAGCTGCTGCATTTACCGTCTTCACATTGTTTTTTCGTTTTAACTCGAGCAGCACATTGAATCTCCTGGCTTTCTAAACCTCACCTACAACATCTGCTGGGGACTCCAATATTGCTGCTACAGAGTGAGTGAGTTTGTAATACTAAGCATTCCAGTTTGCCATTTGGATTCTTTTGATAAGAAGGGTTGGTAATAGCAGCATTTGAAAAAACTATACACAAAAATGCAGAACTTTCCCAACAGTCCAGTTCCTCTTCATCCGGGGTTTAGCCGGGGAGGAAGTGTCGTCGGTTCCCCGTATCAACCACACCCATCGGACCTTCAAATATCTCCCAGAAATTCAGAGGACTATGTGGCCATACAGCAAGCTCAACCTACCCTGCAGAGTCATGGGCAGCACCTGCACCTGCGGAGCCAACAGCATCTTCTACATGCTCCTCCTATACACGGCTATGGCTCCAGAAGAACAACTGGAGAGACGACGCAGGGAAATGCTCACAGCGTAGGAGGAGGAGGAGGAGGGACCTCTTACCGTAAGGACAGTTTGGATCATTATTTTCCCGTGAGTGGACGAGAAAGAAGCAGAAGGGGTGGAGCAGCGTATGGCGCAGGATTTAGATACTCAAATGTGGATGGACATGCGCCTCATCAGTACCACTTATGTGGTTCAGGGTCATCCTCTGGAATGATTTCACCCTACTCTATGGATTACGGCTCCGGCAGTGCCTCTGCAGTTGGGGGTAGTAATAGCAGTGGCACTGGTTCATTTTCTCCTTCCCAGCAATACAGTCTGGCTCATACTGCTTCAGTACAATCAGGTGCTCAGATGCATCAACGGCAGCATGGTCAGAAATATCAAGGGTTGCACCAAGGTCAGCATCAGCGGACATACCCGCTTTCTGGAAGCAGAATCCCCCCTCAGTTTGGACACTACGCCCCCCTTAATGCAACCTCAGGCTCAACTGGAATGTATAACTCCCCACCACAAAGATATGACGCGAGCAGCAGCAACACGGATGCCAAAATGAATAGCTCTCCTACTCAGTCTAATCCAAATACTCATACAAGTTCATCTGCTTCAAACAGCTGTGAGAGTATGGGACAAAGCTACACATCATCAGCATATTCGCCACAATCTCAGTCCCTTCACAAACATGCCCCCCCTTCCCAGCGTCCCTCCCAGCATAGCACTGGAGCAGGCTATGACCTCTCCCTCAAAATGCAGCACCAAGGACACTTGCACACCAAACTGCCCCATTCCTCTGTGTCCTCCAGCCCTGCTCTGCCTTCACACCCCTCTCAAGACCTTGCCAAATCACCTATGCACTCCCAAAGTCAGCAGGCTCACATTCAGCAGAACTTCAGTCCCATATCTAATCCCTCTCCTGCTCCGTCTGCCGTACAGTCTCCAAGCTGCAGCTCCTCTTCATCTCCTCTAATGGGGAGTTCTGAGGGAAACAGTGCTGCTACTCACCTGCAGCAATCATCACACCCCTCTGTTCCAAATGCTCGCAGCAGCCAAAGCCATGGACGTCTTTTACAGGCCGTTCATCAGCTGAGCCCCACTCCCAATTCAAATAGCAGCATCAGTAGTTGTGGTAGTGGCGTAGGCATTAAAGCGGCTGTTTTAAACCACGGTGCAGGGATCAGTCATGCTGCCGTGAGTCAGAACAGAATGGGACTAAGTCTTCGGGGTGGACCAGGGGAAGATGGCTCCCTGTACCCTCATGACAAACTCTTGCAGGACCCTGGTCTAAATAGTCTCAATGCTCTGACCTCTCAAGTGGAGAATCTACCTAATACAGTGCAGCACATGCTTCTAACAGACACTGTGCTGCCCCAGAAGAAAAGCAGAGATGGTGCACATCACCTTCAGATGCAGCAAGGATCTCAGTCTTTGCCTGTCAACCAAAACAAATCTGGAAATTCCAGCGCCAGCGGTCAGACCTCAGTGAATGAAGAGAGTTCTGAGATGCTGGAAGCAAAAGGGCATCAACACGTAGAACATAAAAGAATTAGGCAATCAAGTGGAACAAGCAACGAATCTGAGCCGCAAAGCTACCCATCATCACAGAGTCAGCTACCATCGGAAGTGAGTCAACAAGTATTGGATCTCCAGGTCAACACTGGAGTCATTTCAACAGCATCAAAACAACTGTCCCAAGCAAAGACACCAGAAACCCTGACTCCTTCATCCTCATCACCACCATCAGTTCATCCTTCTGCAGAACCCAGCCCAAAACAACCAGTATATCCCCCTGCTCCACCATCTCCTGTTCACTCCGCACGTCCAAACTCTGTGGCAGAAAAAGACCTTGGTAATGACGATGAAAGTGGAACAAAGGGACAGCAGATCAAAATGATAAAGGATGAAGAATGTGAAGTTGAAAATGCAGATCCTTGCTGTGATAGAGAGAATTCAGAGAACAGACTGTCAGTCCTTCCCACAAAGGATGAAGCAGAGACAGATGCACAGCAGTTTGAAAGTCTGAGTAAAAATGTGAATGTTTCAGAGCAACATATTGGGGGTGTTGGAGTTATTGTCTCTGCTCGATCTGAAGTGAATACTGAATCAAGCAAGCACACAGGAGCCAAATCTCCACGTTGCAGTGTTTCTCATTACTCAAACAAACACAGCAATCATGGGGACCAACGTGATGTGAAAGTCTTAAGAGAGACTAGAAATCACAATGGAGAAGGGGAGATGTGCATGGAAACATATGCGTCACAATATGATATTTCCCCTAAACAAGAATTCGGCCAAAACTCTCAATCGTCTATTCAGTCGCACACAGCATTGTTTAAATACAGTAATCCTGAGGTACCTTACAATGCTGCAAAGAGCAAAGGAAAGTTAGGACTAGCGAGTAGTATGGGCACAAATAGATGCCAGAATTATCATCAGCTGCAGGCCAGCTATGGGTCTATTGGCAGGAAGGATATTAGTGTTTTTGCTATGGAGGGAGGGAGGGCTATCGTCTCAAGAAGTCAAGATAGCAGTTCCCAGTTTCAGCAATCATTTCCAAGTCTTTTGCAAGAAGTGCTCCAGGGTCATCACTTAGATAGACGCTATGGCCGCCCTGACCAGACATCCAGTGTTCAAGATACATCACAGCACCGTTATCAAACAAGACTACCTTACAGTATGGTTGAAAATTTGAGCTCACATGCAATGAGCTCTCAAACACTTATAAGTGGACTTAATGTCAAGTTCAGTCAAATGGCCTCTGGAAAACCACCGAATTCAAGTCAAAATCAGGGACCAGATAATGATATTGTTTTAGGCCCTCCTCATCCCTCTTGGGATTCTGAAGCACATAAGCCCAATGTGACTCATGGGATCTCTTTAGAAAAAGGCAAAACCAGTCTGTCTCCCAGCCAGTCCTCCCATATGCAGCAGTCTTTAGATCTCACAACAGGAGTCCCTTCAAAGCACATTAACTTGGCTGACTATTCTTTGCAGCACAGAAAACCATCCAGATATGGTACCTCTCCTTCTGCTGTGGAACAATTGCTTTTACAGGAAGCTGAGCCATTGGCATGCAGTGTTGGTCCTATCAGTCATACTCAGTCTCAGACATCCTCAGGAAGGCGCTCGGTAATCTGTGATGTGTCTCCTTCTCGACGAACAACACCAGAAAGAGAGAGAGGACACTCTGGGACCTCTGCCCCCTCAGTCATTCAGCAGCCATTTTCTTCATCTGGATCAAATGAGCAAGAAGGTTGCAAGGAAGAAATAAAAGCAAAGAAAGCACAAAACAAGGAGGATTCATCAAAGACTGAACCTGCAGGTCAGAACACAGATGGTTACTGCATCACGTCACCCAGTAAGGAATCTAATAAGCCCCTTCATCCCCCTGTAGATGTTGATTCCCACATAGAAAAGACCAGCAGTGCCAAAGGCAACAGTGAAGCCACCAGCAACCTGCCATATCTTTTGCAAATGTCCTCAAATCCCTTGTCCTCACCACCAAGGCACCAGTCTTTATCACAGGCTGTAGATGGTTTCAGAGCATATGGTTTTACTGACACCATGGATGGACCAAAAATGATCTCCCTTCCTTCACCTCATCAACCATTCCACACAGTATCAGCATATTCTAAAACCACACCGTCCATTAACAAGTTACAAGTGTTTCCACAAAGTTTACCTCCTCACGAGAGACCCGACTGGACTCCTGACAGACAAAGGCTAAGAGGAATAGACAGACACATTTCTCAGAGACTTTCAGAACAGAAGTCTAAATCTCAAGCTTCAGGTGATATTCTGCCTAGTCAGCATCACCTATCTCGACAGCACTCTTATCCCGGTTCACACTTTGACATGAAAATGTGGGACACTTATCCTGAAAGAGAGGGAGCTGGACAACCCACTACAGTCCCCCATGAGCCTGTAGGTTCTCAGCCAGCCACAAATACTGGCCCCAAACTTAGAGAAGAGGACATTTCAGATAAGAATGCGGATGACACGGCCAAATCGTTCCACTCACTAACTCCAGTTGGTGCTATTAGCCCTGCTGGGCACACTGGTAAGACTAACCAAGGGATTCAGCAGGGGCAGAGAGGATGCAAAACTGGAACATCAGCTGAAACCAACCCTTTAATCATGAGAAGGAGAGTTAGATCTTTTATTTCTCCTATTCCAGCTAAGAGACAGCATCAGGATGTTCCAGGTCAGCGGCCAGGATCAGCCTATTCCTCCCCACTATCTCAGTCCCATTCTGATCCTAGACTTGCAAACAACAATTGTTCCGGCATTACTGATACTCAGCCAAAATTGCCATCTCCCAAAACCCAGCATTCTGTATCCAGCGCTACTTCACCTCCTCAGTCCAAAGCAAAGTTTCTGCCTCCAAGAAAGGGTCATGGTCTAAAACTTGAGGCAATTGTGCGGAAAATTACTCCCAGTGTGAAAAAAAATGACTTCAACAATAGTCACGTGGAACCTGATTTCTCTGAGGTATCTCATTACACCTCTGATATGCCAGACACTGAGGGTGGTACATTGTTTTCTAGTGTTCCTCAAGGAGAGGAGGCATGCTTATCTTACCTTGATGATTCTCATGCTCTGGATGATCTTATGCCATACAGAGCAGTTGAAGATTCATTCTCCTGTGATACTCAGACCCTTAAACCAGGTGCAACAGCTTCTAGTACTAGTGCCCTAAGAAGTTTGCCAAAAGATTTCGATTTTGGATTAGGTGCTGCTGGATCTTCAGGGTCATTGGGTGAAAGTGATAAGGATGATTTTACTTTGTTAGGACCCCTTCCACCAGCTCCTCCATTGCCTTGTCCTGTACAGGGATCCCCTCCTCCATCGTCTTCTGCTTTGTCTGACATACAGCAGTTCACAAACACTTATCAGCAGTTGGAAACTCGACGAGGGGAGCAGTCGGCTGCAAACCTGCTGAGGCAAAAGCTTCAAGAGACTGGCATGGGCTTTGATGATTACCCAGGCGGGGATTACTATGGGACCACCACTGGCCATAGTCAAAGCCCTGGACACCACCTTCTGTCCAGAGCTGCTCAGCACCAGATGACTTCTCTCAGGTTGAGTTCAGAGCCTAAAACATCAGAAAACATTGTCCCCAAAGGTTATTTTCCATCAGGTAAGAAAAAAGGTCGCCCAGTGGGCAGTGTGAATAAGCAGAAACGTGCCCAAGCACAAATACAGAATGCAACAACAAGCATACCTGCGTCTTCTCTTCCCTCACCCACAGCTGAACCTCAGTCTGTCCCAATCCCAGACACTGAAAGTGAAGTGCCCCAAGTAGCAACTCCACCTGACCAAAAACCCTGTCCATCTTTGACACCTCCTGCTCAAACCCAGGTGGTGAAAGAGGATGTAGAAAGCGAGGAGACCAGGCCAGAGTTAGATCTGAAGCCTGCAAGACATAGACAGAAAAAGACGAAAGAGGACAACGAGACTCCTGGCGAACAGAGAAGAAGAAGAAGAGGAATGGCTTCCAAAGAGAAGCTGGACACTCAGGCGAGCAGTAGGGGAAATATCAGCCCATGTGGAATATTCTCAGATGCCAGGAGTAATGTTTTTGCTCCTTACATACATGTGGAGAAAAAGATTGCAGAAATTGGGGCTGTCTGCACAATCATTAACGCAGATGATGAAAAATCAAAGGGTGGAGGCAAAGCTGGTCACTCGGCGACTGATGGCCCATTAAATACCCCTCTGTCATCTCAACTTGTTAGAAAAGAAAAGGAAAATGAAAGAACAAAAGAGAACTGGGTTTCAGAGCCAGTTGATTCTGCCTTGCAGTCAGGGAAGACACTTCCCACATCTGGATATGTTGTACAAGGACCTGTGATATCAGAGACTGGACAGGCTGGTCGCCTCTTATGCTGCCTTTGTCAGAAATGGGCCAACTACAAACATCTCGGGGATCTATATGGTCCTTTTTACCCAGCTGAGTATGCAGCCAAGCTCCCTAAAAATCAACCTCAAGTGCGACAAACCTTGTCCCACCATGGGGCAGCTACCACAGGTTTCACTATGACATCCATTCCGACAGAAACGACTCCCCAGGATATGAGATTACAGGAACCTCAGAATGTCAAGTCATCTACAGATAGTGATTGCACAATAAGTCAGGCAACAAACCCAACATCCCCAGCCACTACCATTGGCACTGTCTCTCCCAGTGTGGGTGAAGAAATGCCTTTCCAGAACACTAAGATGAGCAGCTCCACCTCAAAGGTAATGGCTCACACCTGGGATCCGGCTGCAGAACTGACGAGCGGGCTTGGCACATCAAAAGCTCAAGAACTGGATGGTGAAATCATACTGAAGCAGCTGCATGTTGAAAGGCCCCAGCACAGAAAACTGACATCCCATCCGCGCTTCAAACGAAGACATAAGTCCAGTGAAGATTTACCTCGAACTGTCCCCATCAACAGCAAAGCCTCGCTGCCCTTCCAGCCCCCGCCGCCCAGTCTGGACTCTCTGGGCCCCATTGCCCAACTGTCCCAGCTCCCACTCGTGCCTCTGGACCCCGAGGAGCTGTGGGTGCACGAGGGCTGCATTGTTTGGACCAGTGGCATATACCTAGTCAATGGGAGACTGTATGGCCTTCAGGAGGCACTAGATGGTGCTAGAGATACAGTAAGTGGAAGGGGCTGCAGTTTGTTAGCTTTGCTGTTATTGTGTGAAAATTTGTGCTGTCAGAACTAGCACATTAAAATATGCATTTTTTTTTCCTCCAGTTTAACAGTTTAAAAAAAAAATACAATATTTAATAGCTTTAAGGAATTATCTATACTTAATTTAGAATGTGGAATTTTGGCTGAAGGGCACATGCAGCTAAATATAAATTAATTTTCAATATAAATTTGTTTATAATGGGTTTATGTGAAGATTGTTTTAAGTGAACCTAAATTAGAAGTTATTTTTTATTTTAAAAAATGATAGCTTGCATTGATACTGTAAAGTTGGATGGCTAATTGTTAAATATTAGGGAAAAAATCTATTTCAAAGAGACATCAGTATTATTGGTTTAGTAATACTTAAAACGTAAAAAAAGATGCCACTAAACCAGTATTTAAAAATATACTGTCTTTATGTTGTTTCTACATTAATTTGAAGATTGCTGCATTCGAAATTGAACTGGAAATTAAGTGCTGGTTTGGTCTGGTCAGAGGAGAACTAGCCCCCAACTGAGCCTGGTTTCTTGCAAGTTTTTTTTTCTTCCTCTTTTCATAGATGCAGTTTTGGTTCCTTGCCGCTGTCGCCTCTGGCTTGCTTAGTTGGAAGCATTTAATTTCTAAAGATTGTCGTCGTTTTGATTACAGAGATCCGATTTAAAATGAGCTGATCTAGACAACGACATATCTCCATTCAATAATGAATTGCAGTTAGCTAAACATTGAGTGTTTAATCTGGTCATTATACATTACCATCACTCTGTTCTCCTATTTGATAATGTTCAGTGCTTTGCTACAATCTGTATTGTTAAAAGAACTATATAAATAAAAGTGACTGATTGATTGATTGATTGCATGAGAAATTACGTATACATATATAATCTCTAATGCTAGGCAAGATTAATTATATATATATATTTATTTTATTAGAATTTTATTTTTTAATCGATTGATAGCGCTACTGAAAATATGTGACTCTCAAGTATACAGACACTGTTGTATGTTTTACCCATAATGCTTGTGTCGTCCTCACTCCTCAGAGCTGCTCTCATTGTGAGATGGTGGGCTCCACACTTGGCTGCTACAGTAAAGGCTGCACTCTGAGGTACCACTACCTTTGTGCCATGGAAGCAGGTGAGATGTGGCGTCACCTTACACAACACTCGTGTGAAATAAAGCAAAATCCTGTCAACCAGTACTAAATCCTTCTTTTTCTAACCTCAATCTAGATTGCTCTCTAAATGAAGACAACTTTTCTCTGAGGTGTCCAAAGCACAAGGTAAGAGAACAACCAATACGGAAATGGCAAGAAGCACCGAGAGGTATATTTGGAATGCATTTTTGTCTTACAGAAATACTACGATATTTAGTAGCACTAAAAATACAAACCAGGTACTTGGTGTGTACTACATTACTACATGGTAACTAATTAATAACAGAGCCCAAACTTCAATTCAATTACTCGGCTAAGTAAACACTCAAATTAAAAAAAATGTATGCAAACATGTGAACTGCACTAATGCAGTTTCACAATTAACTTCTAAATTATACAATTTCTATTTTAAAATTAAACATATAGTTTGTTGTTACATACACAACCAGTTTGTTATTTACAGTGGCTGTCATAACTTAACATAATTTCTAGTGATTATCATCGTTTTGATTACAGAAACCGTCTCTGCATTTGATAAATAAATAGTTTAATCTGGTCATTATACATTACCATCACTCTGTTCTCCTATCTGATA
>JAUMHE010024161.1:0-10233 GCA_032359235.1 Enteromius mattozi | reverse complement strand
CTGTGTGAGGGACAAGGGTGAAAATCAACACTGGATCTGTTACTCTGTAATGTATTCACTTCACGGGTTTAGAAACATTTTCAGAAATCATTGTTTGTGAACACAGCTCTTCGTGAAATTGGACTTCTTTTACTCTCTTGCCATTGGTTGTTCGAGGCTGACCCTTCCTGCAATGTTGTTTTGATGGAGGGAAAACCATGCACAGAATAATTGGAATTATGCTAGTTTTAAATTGCAATTGGGCTGGATTTTTTTGTGCAGATCTGGTAACCCTGTAGCTTATTCAGGATAGTGCTAAATAAATAAAGCATGTATTTTTAAGATCATCTTATTTTGTTAAAATGCATTCCCTTACTCTGTAACTGTTGACCTGTATTTTTGTATTACACATTGCATTGTGTTTAGGGTTAATGGAAATAAACTTGGTCATATTCTGCCACAATATTTCTGTTTGTTTTTAGGCTTTTGACAGTTTATATAAGCATTAGTTTAACAGGAATTATTACTGCTGTGCCCCCACCAGTGGTAGCCACTTCTGATCAATATAAAACATACACACACAGGCAAATATAAGTGGTCTAGCTTTTTACCGCAAAAACTTAGAAACAAGTTGTGTTGTAAGGTTTTAATCGCTGAAAATGATCTCACTCCATCAACGCGCTAATATCTCATTCAAAAAGATACTCCCGTCCTGTAGAACGATGCAATCGGTCACGAGACACAAGAGCCAATCTCATTTCACAACTAAGGCTGACATAAGGCTTCTGGTTCTTTTAACCTGCAAAGTGTAGCTTTAGTTTAAGCTTACAATCAGAGTTTGGTGCTTGTACATCAGTGTCAGCCATCTATCATTTCCTCCTCTATAGTAAAGACTATATTTTTGCATTAAAATGTTGTTCCAGGGTCAACAAAATATGTTGACCTAGGGACACATCACACTTGGCAAAATCAGGAAGTGCTACATACTATCCTGTGATAGCTATAATTTAATGCACAAATAAATGCACAGTTGTTTACATTTGTAGTGTGCAATTCAGAAGTTTTTAGATTTGACAAATGTGATTCATATGTGAGCAAGTTTAGCCACGTCTATAGCTATATAGGCAATAGAACTGGTTAAGCTTGCTCACATATAAATCACATTTGTGTCAGAGAGTCAGGATCTATGAAAACAATGGTAACGCTTTAGATTCAACCCACAATGTACTGTGTAATTAAACAGAATTTACAGCGTACCTATAAGTATAAGGGAACAATATGCAACGTTTGGGGAAAAAGGGGGTAATAACCAGCGAAATTATAAAAGCACTTATACTGTGAGTATTTTATAACAACAAACAAATCATGTTCTAAATTTATTTTTAAGGGCAGGAGTTGACAAATGTCTTTTGCATATGCTTGCAAAGTTGTCCCTGCAGTACATGAGGAAGCAGAACCCCTTCTGATGCAGTTTCGCCTGTGATCACAATTAGAGAAAAATACATTACAAAAAAAAAAAAAGGTTCATACATATTTTAGGTGCCGGAGAGTTTTGTCTTTTATTTTGAAATGGAAATTTCCTGTTTGTCTACGTCACTTTGGCCTAGGTGCTTATGTACCTGTTAGTTTTTCTGTGTGGATAGAGGAAGGGGGTAAGGCGTCATGGATTTATTCCACTACTCAGCCTCTTAACGGATATTGGACTCGTCTACACATATCAAGTTTGCATTATGTAAAGAACTGTTACACGAAGGTTTTGTTTAACCAAATATTCACAAGTTCACATTTACATATAATTAGCCATAGTATAGCAATGCATACTTGGTGTACTGTCTGGGGAAGGGCCTGGGCTCAGGGAAGCCTAGACCCAGAGTACTCCCCAGTATAAGTGTGATGATAATTTAGCGATTTATATTAAGTGTGGCGATGTGGTGGTGGAGGGATGCTGATTAATCATCAAATGAAAGGAGGTAAGGGAGCTGTATTTGTACTCGTGCTGATTAGCTTGATTGAGTACCACCGGTGTTAATTAGGCTAAGTATCTGACGTGCTCCTCCTGAACTTTGTTTGTAAAACATAATTTCACAAGTTCACACTTACATATATTACATATACATATTACCCTACTGGCCATCTTCCCTACTAGTCGGAGGACATAGGGCTATTATCTGGCCGAGAGGGCCCATGAGGCCTCTGCCCGAAGATCAAGACTCCAGATGTTTTACGAATGCTTCCTGTTTAAACAGGTAAAAAGAGTTTGGGACGGGTGACCAGGGGGACAGGGGCAACATCCGACAGGAGTTCAAGACTCGTGGGATCGAATTGGTGAGTTCCCCTTGCAGGCAGCAAGTATAGGAGCCCGACCGGGAGAACTCACGATCTGACACGAGATCAAGACTCATTGCATGAGATGGGTAAGCCTCACTGGATGGGTAGGGAGAAAAGAAAACCAGACTGGGGGGAGCTTGCAACATCCAGAAGAAGGTCAAGACTCGAATAACTGGATGGGCCCCTCCAGGAGAGTGAAAAAATGGTTGGCAGTGTTTGGACTGTAGTTCGGAGGTGGAAGAGACCCAAATGATGTTTTGGCCTCGCCCAATTTCTAACGAGATTAGGGTTGATTGCCTAGGAAGTTTTCACCAGCATCTGATCAAGACTCACTGTGTCAGGGGTGTATGCTTCTTTAGACAAAGGACTTGAAAAAGAGGTAAGGTTGTGTGGTCGGGAGACTCGCCGATGCCCTACGGGAGAACAAGACTCGCTGTGTCCTGTCCGCTGTCCGCTGTGTTGGACAGGTAGGTCACTTCGACCGTAAGGGTGGGATTAATATGATTTCCTTGCTGTGAAGCTCTCTCTGACATCTTATAGGAGATCAAGACGCGCTGTGTCAGACAGGCAAGATTCGGTAAACATGGGATTTGTAAAGGTGAGGTAATTAACTGAAAGATTTGCTGATGACTGACGGAAGATCAAGACTCCCAGTCTCCGGCGCGAAAGTCTCACCGACCATTAAAGTGGAGATGGCTGAAAATAGCTCCACCAATGTCTGATGGGAGGTCAAGACTCACTGGGGAGGGTAATTTGTGTGGTTGGGGAGTTTTAAAGTAGCGTAAGATGATGGAATTATACTTTGTAATGACAGACAGGTGAGTTTCACCGGAAAGCTGGGATTCGTTGGCCCCTTAGTTTGTAAAGCTCCTGCCTGTAGCGCATTGGTATTTTAACCAATTAGAGTCTGGTGGGCTACTTTGATGTGAACCTGGCTGGTTCTGATGTAGCTTTGGAAGGCTTCTGGTGACTATCTACCTAGTGTTTGCATCTGCTATTTAGCCCTTTCGGGCTTATGATGTTGCGGCTCCAATGCAGAAAGAGTGGCTTAAATAGTTTTTTTGCGGGGATAGCTGATACCTAAAACATCCTGAAGTGAAGATACTCAAGGACGGACTGGTATGGTTGGATTGGAGAAAGGAGTTTAAATATGTAGATACAATGGCCTTTCTTGGCTTGATCAGTCTTGCTTTGTTTGATTAGAATGAGATGGTCTCGCCATCGACAACGGTTAGGTCTGCAATGGTTGGATTGATCACCGGATCGAATTTGGAAGAGACTCTAAACTCAGAGCATCTTAAAAAATTTAAATAAGCGGTACTGGGAGGCTGGTAGTTTGAGCGTAGAGTGTCAGTACATTTGGTGAGGATATCCAAGGTTATAGGTAATCTGGGATCAGGACGGATTCGCTGGGATTGTTGGATTCCTTTGATTAGCATGGAGGTTTGAGAATTAGAGAATTTGGGATGAAGGAGCTCCATACATCAATTTGTAAAAAAAAAAAAACTGGATGCCGCTTAGGTAACCTGAAATCCATATTAAGCATCTCAGGAGTGGCATGAGGGTGGGAGAATGGGAATGGCCTTTATTAATACACTGGACAAATACAATGCACTAATGTGCCTTTGGAAGTCCATTTGTTCCCTCATAGAAAGGCTGCTACCACGAAGGGGTACAGCTCAAAAAGAGCTAAGGACTTGGGTGAGCTTTTTAGCTGCTGGGACCATGAAGACGCAAATCAGCAACCTTGGTAATAACCTTCGAAGCCAGTAGAGGGAGCTGCGTTTGTAAATAAACTTATATAGATGGGAGACAAAATGAGATATAAAATAGGGAGAGGCCGTTCCATTGTTTAAGGAACATGGTCCATAACCTTAGCTCGTCACAACATTCATTAGATAAGGAAATGGGGTCCTTCAGCGTGAGAGCTGATGAAGCAAGTGAGAGGAGATGCGAGATGAAGGGGAGTGGCCTTGGGGAGTGATGTGCATGGCTAGTTTAAATGCCAGAGCAGAGATTGGAGTTTGCGTTTAGAATAGCTGGGGCTGTCAAGGAGAGAAGAGAAGATGAGGATTATTCTATCGATCTTCTCTTTAGGTATACTAAGTTGGAATTTATCTGAGTCTAGGTTGATGCCGAGAAATTCGATGGATGTAGCAGGACCCATGTTTTTTTCCTGAGTGATGGGGATTCCAAGCTTGGAAAAAAATAATTTGACTGTGAGGATGTGAGCTGCTGGGGTGCCGTCAGGGGGTGAAATGACTAGGAAGTCATCTAATAGGTGGAGAAGGTGCAGGATGTCGTAATTGTTTGACAGGATCCAGCAAATAGCTTCAGAAAGCACAGTTGACAGTTAAGTGGACTGCAAAGCAGAATTTTTCTTGCCACTGAATACAAAATAAATGCCATGAATAGGCATCACTTTGAAAGCATAAGTGATGTCTATTTTTGTAAGCCAGGCTCCTCTACCTATAATTTTTATCAGCTCGACTGCCAGATCTATGTTGTGGTATTTGAGAGAGAATTCAATGATTTCACGGTTTGCAAGGACCAATCATGAAGCCTTATTTGATTTCTTTCACTATGATTTTGTCTACGATGTCAGGTTTGGTTCGGGCAGATTGGAGGTTATTACATATGAAACTTTGTGAAAGTGCGCTTTCAACGCCAGGGTTAAACCCTTGGCTGAGGCCAGAAAAGATAGAAAAGCAGAATTCTTTATCTGGATAGCTAACAAGCTCGATAGATAAACGAGAAATAGTCACTGGAGTCGACAGGTAATTTTTAGTTTTTTTATTGATGGCATGTGATGTTCCTGCACCCTAAGAACACCCTATTGTGGAGCTCCGAGTCTGGGACGCCCCAATAAGGGCATTGATTCCATTGGGTGACTCAAACGGCGCATTTAGCAGAGAAAAGTTTGTGGTAGGTACAGAAATGTCCTCCCCCATAGGGCAATGCGAGCTCGGCTATGATTGCCAGGTAGTCATTGAGTTTGCGTCACTTATGGGGGAATACAGAGCAGATGGTTTCGGTGAAGCGGCTGAATGTGATGGAAAACTCTTGGAATGAAAGCATTCAAGATGAGAGTGCGTTTGGATTTTTTAAAGTGACTAAGTATTCCCCACAGTCAGAAGTGAGAGTAGTGATGAAAGATCTGTGTCTGCACCTGCTAGTATCTGAGCTCGAATGTGGTGGGTGACTTGGGGAGGTTCTGCGGCAGTAGCATTTGGTGAGACAGGCATTGGTGTTGCGGTGAAGAGCGTATATTGAGGCTTTGCTTGGATGAGTGAGCTGGGAGGGACAGGCTGCTGAGCTGTGTGGGGCAGCCCTTGTGGCCAAGCACTTGCTTGGGCTGTGATCCCTGAGCTGAAAGGGGTGGGCTGCAAAACTGAGTGAGGCGGCCTTTGCGGACACCCACCTGCTTGGGCTGCAATCCCAGAGCTGAGAGAGGCGTGCTGCGAGGCTGAGTGAGGTGGCCAGAATGGCCAAGCACTTGTTTGAGGAGTGAGCCCTGGATTAAATAGAGCTGATGGCGTGGCTGTGTGATGTTGCCATTGCACTAAGCACTTGTTTGGGCTGATCGACGCAGCCCCCAACGTTACGAGGGGAGGGGCCTCAGAGGAAGTTTACGTTGTAGCCGGAGCTCCATTGGGCCTTGCATCGGTCGGTTCAGGGGCTGAGATGCTGATGGCCTTGCACCATAGTTTGATGCCCTCCAAAAACTGTGCCCAAGTGCTGGAGGGAGGTGTAGGAGTCCGGTGAGGCTTGACTATCAATTTGTTTTGTTTGATAGTGCCCCTTGAGGCGGGGGTGGATTTTGAAAACAAGTTATTTAGTTGCAAGTTTGTATACAATTCATATAATTCTTCTTTGTTTATCTTGTGTCCCAGCTGGCTTGTAAGAGGATGCCGGGGAGGTGGCTGGGGTTTTCTCCGGTGGTGGAGAGACAAGGCCCAGGCGCCTTGGGAGTCGAGTGGCTGCCCTAGCCCGAGGCTCAGCTGAGTAGCTGGGCAGTGGTGGAGTGGTCCTGGGGTCGGTTGGCCGCAACGGTGGGACCGGGAAAGGGTTTCTGCCCTCTCCGAATGAAGAAGCTTGGCTGTGGGACATCGTCCTACAGTGTTCAGATGAACGAGATCAAATGCTGATTAAACGTCAAATTAAGGGAGGTAAAGTAGTTGTATTTATACTCCTGGGCTGATCAGCTTGATTGAGTACCACCTGTGTTAATTAGGCTATCTGACGTGCTCCTCCCAAACGTTGCTTGTAAAACATTATTTAAAATAAGTACTACTGTGAGGACTCTGTGTAATGCCTTATGTCTGTTGTTTTCGTCTGTCACTGTTTAGTTTTGGTTTCGCTTTCTTGTCTTCCTGTTTATCCTTATTTGGTTCTGTTCCGTTTCTTGTTTAGTTAATTAGTTTACCTGCTCCACCTGTGTTCCTCACCTGTTTTGGGTTTGCCCTAGTGTTTATAAGCCCGTTGTGTTTTCTCTTGTGCGGTCAGTCCTCAATGTTATTTCGTAGTGTGTAAACCCATGTTCTGCGGTCTGATTAAAAAGAACTTTAAGTTAACCTGCAACTATCGTCTCTTCATCTGCCTGCCTACACAACGCTGACACTCTGTAAGAGCTGCCAACACTGTGATACTGTAAAGCAATAAATTATAAAATAACAAAGGACTACACAGTAAATCTCCCGGTGTTAAATCAACACTCCCAGTCAGTGGCGTAACTACAGACAATGCAGGCAGTGCAGCTGCACTGGGACCCGTGCAGCGGGGGGAGCCACAGCGAACGCAGGCCTGCCCACATCGCAAGCGGGCCCATGACAACAAGTTACAAAATTATTATATAGAGAGAGAAATATTAATAATTTCTTACATTTCTGAGGCTGCGAGTTCTAATCAACCCTCATTTAGGTGTTTTTTTTTTTCTAATTAAAACTGAAGTTGTGTTTATTAAAGTGATTGTATATCAAGAGCAAGGACACATTTGTGTAAAAAAATGTTTGTGCTTTTACCTGAACAAACCGCTTGATTGTCTGTATGAAGACGCTCATTGAGCATGAGCGCCAATAGAGAACTTATAACAGCGGCATAACACATTCCAGTGATAGATCACCAGCTATTTAGCACAGACCAACTAATTTATTATCGAATGGAAATGTTTCTTTCTTTTAGGCACATCTGGCTGTGTGTGCCGCAAGATAATCGTGCTCTCTTGCCTCTCGGAGAGGAGTGCGGTTCCCTTGAAGCGAGTGTGTGCGCATGTGTTTGAGAGCGAGGCATTAAGTAGGTTAGGCACAAATTTGCTTATATGAGTTCTCTTTCTAGGCACGAGGTTTGTGTGTTTGTATGTGATTCATGGTGCAGCCCAGGGGGGCCCGTCGTCACACCCTGCACTGGGGCCCGTTACGTCTAAGTTAAACCACTGTTGGGTTGTAACCTAAAGCATTTCCGAATGTTTCAATATATTTTGACACAAAAGGCTTTATTTAAATATATATTGATACAGGTTGATACTCATTGATTCAATGACCCAAACTGTCCAAAAAGTACCGGTTCGTGAAAATGAATCAGACTTTGAATCACTACTGTACATATCATGTTTATCCTCAAATTCCCACCTTCCAGCACTGGGGTAGGGGCAATTCTATCTCAGCGTCACGGCATGCCTGCCAAAATGTACCCATATGCCTTTTTTTTTTCGAAAATTTACCTCATGCAACTATGATGTTGGGAATCATGAACTGTTGGCTATGAAACTGGCCATGGAGGAATGGCAATACTGGCTTGAGGGAGCAACTCATCCTTTCACAGTCCTGACTGATCACAAGAACCTTGAGTATCTACATTAAGCTAAACGTCTAAACCCTTGTCAAGCTCACTGGGCTCTCTTCTTCACCCACTTCCACTTCACCGTAACCTATCGCCATGGCTCCAAAAATACCAAAGGCGACGCTCTATCCCAGCAGATAGAGGAAACTGCTCAGAACTCCAACAGTGAAACCATTCTTTCTGAGATGATTCTTCTAGCCCCAGTTCGGTGGGACCTCACAACTAGAATCAATCAAGCTGACCAAGAAACACCACCACCAGCCGAATGCCCTCCCGACCTTATCTTCGTTCCTGAGGAGCTCCGTCAGCCACTCCTGAATCAGATTCATGACACCCCAAGCTCTGGTCATCCTGGCATAACGGACTCCCATGAGTTGGTGAGCAATCGCTACTGGTGGCCACATCAGTTACGGGATTTTATCAAATATGTCCAGAACTGTTCCACGTGCCAAACCTCTAAAACATCACACCAACTCCCTGCAGGCCTTCTTTACCCACTGCCCACCGACCCTGGTCTCATTTGGCAGCTGACTTTATTACAGACTTGCCCAAATCACAGAACCACACTGCCATTTTCACCATTGTAGAATGTTTTTCTAAGGCTTGTCGCCTCATTCCTCTGCCCAAACTGCCTACTGCACTCGAAGCCACCGAAATCTTGTGTAACCAAGTGTTCCATTTCTATGGTTTGCCAGAAAATATTGTATCTGACCGAGGACCCCAGTTCACGTCATGCCTATGGAAAGCCTTCTTCAACCAACTTAACATTAATATAAGCCTGACTTCCGGTTATCATCCTCAAGTCAATGGCCAAAAAGAACACCTGAATCAGGAGGTGATTAGGTTCTTGAGATCCTACTGCCAACAACAACTGAACTGCCCGCTGGCTCCAGCGCAGTGAGGAGGTATGGGATCAAGCCCACGTCCATCTGCAACAGGCTGTCCACCACCAAGAACGCAATGCCAATCGTCACCGTTGGCCTCACCCTGAATATGCCCCTTGTCAGTGGGTTTGGCTGTCCACCATAGACATCCGGCTTTGACTACCCTGTTGCAAACTCAGTCCAAGGTATGTTGGTCCTTTTAAAATTATTAAACAAGTTAATCCAGTTTCATTTCGTCTAGAGTTACCCACTAACTAACGCACATCTCCTATATTTCATGTGTCGCTGCTAAAACCCGCTGGAGATCCGAGAGGAGAGCCGGAGGAGGGAACCACCCCGCAGACCCCCCAGCCCACTATACTCGGTGGCGAGGAGGTATATCGGGTCCATGAACTACTTGACTCTCAATGCCAGGGCAACACTCTCCAGTATCGGGTTTGGGCCAGAGGAGCGCTCCTGGGTCAATGCAGGAGACATCCTGGATCCCAGCCTCACCGAGGCCTACCACAGAGCGCACCCGGAGCGGCCAGCCCCCAGACCATATGTGAGACCTCGGCGTCGTCCACCTCCTCACGTCAGGAGCCGCTCGCAAGGGGGGCTGCTCTTTCATAATGGGGGTTCCCACCGTGCTCCCTCTGGATCTCCAGAGAGAACCCTCACCAGAATATTAACCGGTCTTTCGGACTCCGATTCCCATCATCCCTCTTACCTTGGAATGAGTATGCACCTGTTCCCTATTATCTACACCCCCTTTCTCATTAGACACTGTATTTAACCAAGTCTTTCCCACCAGTTCACTGTGAAGTCTTGATTTACCTAGGCCATCATTTCTGAGCATTTTATCTGATTGATTTACCTTGTTACCAACCTTGGATTGTTTATTTGTTCTCTGATTATTCTGTCGCCTGCCCCGACCTTGCTACTCTTACTGGACTGTGTATCTTGCTGCCTGCCTTGACCTTGCCCGCCTTTGACCACATTTCTGTATTGCCCTTATTGCTCTGTTTACTGTTGATCGTCGACCCTGCTTGTATGACCTTACTTAATAAATACGCTGCAAATGGATCCCTCTCTGCCTGGTCCGTCTTCACAACTTTTTAAGGATGTGTCCCTCTAAGGCAAGTCATGACATGATACATTAACAACTCGTGAATTCATGTTAGTCTACAGGTAATTAGACTAAATTAGACGGGGGGGGGGGCGG
>JAUMHE010024160.1:0-10234 GCA_032359235.1 Enteromius mattozi | reverse complement strand
ACACTCAAAACTGAACTATTTTAATAGCTGAAACAGCAGTATAAGACGTTTTGGTAGAAGGGGAAAAAGACGGGCTCAGGCTGGTAATTCTGATAAGCTGTCGGACAAGGGCCGGGCTCAGGCCTGAGCGTCTCGGGCCTAAATTTGAGGTCCCTGCAGGGCTCTATGGTGCTTTGTGTAAATTACTTTATATAGTTTAACAATTTTTTAGGGCTGGTAAGAGATTCAAATTTTTTATCTAAATTTTAATTAATTAATCACAAATTAGTCGCACATCAAATTCTGCTTTTTGCAAATTACTCCAAAAAGATAATTGAAAGTCGTTGGTGTGTAAAACATCACACAGACAAAAGTAGCAAGAAGTACCAAAAGTAGCTTCAGCAAGAAGTATTTTGTTTGATAAAATTTATTAGGTATACTTTAAATATGTAAATGACACCATTGTCATTTTTTGGTGGGTAAGCTATAAACTTGAATAATTTATTAAATAACCTTTAATAGTTTTATTTTAATTTTAATTATAATTATTTATTTATTGTTTTATAATTATTACTATGGAAATATGAAATATGATGTGTGTTGTACGTACTCTGAGAGCTGGATGCTGTCTAATCAGCTGCTGCTGTTGCTGCTGGGCTTGTTGTTGTTGTTGTTGTTGTTGTTGTTGTTGTTGCTGCTGCTGCTCCATCATCTGATTGGGCCTCATGTTGGGGTGCATGCCCTGAGCTCCCAAGTGACCTTGACCCATGGCGTGCATCATAGGCGTCTGCTGCATGGACTGATGGGAAAACCTGAAACAGATGGGGAAAGTTGAGCTGACAAGTTGAGGACATGCAACAGGAATGAGTGTAATTGACAATGGAAGGCGATGAGCTTTATACTGTAAGTTGAGGAGTTGATTTTTAATAGGCTGTTGCGGTTCCATCAACTGGCAACCTGGGGTGTCAAAAATACTATTGGATAACAGTGTTTCCCACAGACTTGCACTCTGTGTGGTGGCACTTCCCTTGGAAAAAAAAATACTATATCCAAATTCATTCTGTGCCACCAGGAGGTGAAATAGAAATCGAGGTTTCCCCAGTAAAGGCTGTACACAGAGCAGTAATCCTCTCACAAATTAAAGATGAAATGAAAATAACATAAAAAAGACAGTTGGTTTCCTTTTGAATTACAGTGATATTGAGTAAAACTCCACATTTAACGAAAGACCTTTTTACAGAGATTACAGAACAAGGAAGTTTGTTGTGCATAACTCCTATGGCCTTGAACATGTCTAGCATTCTTCTAACTATTACTCACTTCTCGAGACATGAGACTCCTCAGACCAAATGTGAAAGTTGGAGTTTAGCGATCAATGCTGAGACTCATCTCAAAATAAGGTCTAAAACAACTAGACTGTGTTCCTTCGCACAACCTTCTGCATCGTAACATCACACTTCCTCAGTGACAAACTGTAATAAATCCAAATGTAAATCTAGACAATAAATAAAATTAGCGCTGTCAAACAATCACATCAATAATAAAGTTTTCGTTTACACAATATATGCATGTGTCTGTGTACTGTCTATATCAAGGGTTCTCAACCCTGCTCCTGGAGGGCCACTGTCCTGCAGAGTTTTGCTTCAACCTTGAATAAACTCACCTGGCTGTAGCTTATGTGTATGTGTGTGTATTTACATACATGATAAATATACACAGTATGTAATAAATTATGTGAACAAAAACCTTTTTTTGGATGCGATTAATCGCAATTAAACGTTTGACAGCACTAATAAAAAATATAAATCAGGAAACTAGATGACTTAGTTGAGATAGCTGATTTTCTATTGATTTGTGGTGCAATAATTCTAGTGATATTTCTGAAATGACAACAATCATGATCAGTAATCGCTAATTAATTTAAATTTTAATTATTCATTTTAATTGCAATTTTAAGCTTAGACTTTCAGTCAACTAAAACGAAAAACAAAAACAGGACTAAGCCAGGCAGTTTTGTCTGTGACTGACCTTTGCGTGTTCTGCATTGTGTGTGCGTATGCTGCAGGAGCCTGCTGATGGACATAGCCGCTAGGCCTCTGCTGCATTTGCCTCAGAGGGTCCACCATGCCTGGGTTTGTGCCCGGATGTCCCCCCTGGAAGCCCTGGTTACCGTACGAGGTAGGAACTATTCCACCGGGCTGAGGGGGGTGCGCCTGCATGCCCATGTGTGAGCCGTACGAGGTGTAGCCCTGGGAAATATTCTGAAGAGAGAAACACGTCATCTGTCACCTCTGGGTTCCAGTGAATACTAAACAAACACTGCAAATCTGCCTATACTTGCCTGTGCAGGCTGCATTGATGGATACTGCTGATTAGGTGCCACTTGTCTGATCTGCTGTCCAAGTAAATGATTATGATTCTAGAGAAGTGCAAACAGAGCATTAAAACAAAACACAAATACATTCCGTTTACTGAAAATGATCATCCAACCAATTTTGAATTAAACATTCACAAACCTCTAGGAGACAAAACAAAAAACAAAAACAACAACAACAACACACAGATGGGGCTTGCCCATGGAAACAAATCTCCATGATGGTCTACATTACTGGTTTTCAAACTTTAAAAGTGACCCATTTTTTCCCTCTTAAACTGAGGTGACCCATGTATGGAAGCTTGTTTCTGCCACTGAATAAAAATAGAAAAGGTAGCTACAACTCTCACACAATTAACTTTTTTCTCAAAAATGTGTGATACTAACTAGCAGTTTTATGCATAAAAGAGATATACATTTGCAATTGTGTTATAAAGTTAGAATTGAGATATAAAACCAAGACATTAATCCTAAAAATGTGCAGGGCCTCTGCAGTAAATGTTTACCTGAGCAAGCACCACTAACTACAGGACATGTACTAAAATGACAAAGCAGATGAATTAATCAGACAAAATGTTTTTTGGTCTGGGGTCTTGATCAGTAAAACCAGACTCACCAGTCTGACCTGTAGCTGATGACGGAGAATCTGCCCCTGAGGCATGCTCTGAGGGGGCTTGTAGCCCATCTGGAACTGCTTGTCCATTCCCATCATATTGCCCATGCCAGCACCTGGCATATTAGCCATGTTGTAGGCAGGACGAGGAGGAATTTTGCCCATAGGACCCCTGGGACGGAAAGGGGGGTCTAGACCAGGGCCTCCTTAGAGGGGGAAAATTAAAAAACAAACAACAAAAAAAAGCATAAAAGAGACAAGTAAAAAAATAAAAAATAGATGATGTTCTATGTGCATATCATGATGCTGAAATTACTGAAAGAACTGCTTTATGAGCTTATACAGCAGAAGAGGTTAAAAGGCATGCACTGACCTGGTGGCAGAGGCTGGTTCTGGGCATACATGTTCATTGGAGCCTGGTAGCCCATTCGGAAAGGCATGCTTGATTGGCCCATGTTCATCAGATCAGGAGCCATGCCCTGTGGGTACTGCATGACTGGGTTGTGCTGCTTGTAGTCCTAAACCACAGGAAAGCAATGTCATTATGATATTTTAACTCTTCCCCATTCCGCCATTGACAGAATTTTCCAGCTGTTTCCCCATTATACAGCAGGAGACGCTATTGCACATCTTCTGAAAGAATATAGTACAAAAAAATAGTGCAATAAACTCAAGTGTGGGTATTTGGACAAGACAAATGAATACAGTGTCAAAAACATGGGCAAAGAAGCAGGAACAAGCAATTGTGTATTTGAGCAGATGCATTTGCGAAATAACGTGATCATCAAACAGCATATAAATCCAAACTCCCTAATGGTAGCGAGTAAAATGTTGACTCAAGAAGTGGATAGGACTGTAAATATTTGGCTGCTTTGATGAAATCGATCAACTCCATCTATGATTTAACATAAAATAAATACAACCTCGCGCTATGTCAATCACATTTACAGACACTCTCTTTACACACTGATTTTCATCAGTCATAAAAAAATTGGAATTCTCTATTCTCTGTGGTCAAAGATTTAAATTGCATCGAAAATATAAGTTTGTTTATGTAATGTGTGTATATATATATATATAAACACACACATATACAGAATATATTTGTAAAATATTTACATGTATATATTTATATTTGTATAATAAATATATTTAATATTAAATAAATTTTATTATTTTATATACAGGCATGTGTGTATTTATATCACCATAATAAATATACACAGTACACAAAAACATACATTATGTAAATAAAAACCCATTATTTTGAATGTGATTAATCACTTGATAGCACCAGTTCTTTTTTCACATATTGCTTGTTCAGATATTGATATAATAATATACTCTAAGGCAGTGGTTCCCAACCATGTTCCTGGAGGCCCCCCAAAACTGCACATTGTGCATCTCTCCTTTGTCTGACAAACCCATTTCAGGTCTTGGAGTCTCTACTTATGATCAAAATTCAGGTTTGTTTGATAAAGGACACATGGAAAACATGCAGCGTTGGGGGGGGCCTCCAGGAATGTGGTTGGGAACCACTGATCTAAGGGACATGAAAATTTTATGAAAATGATCAAAAATGCTGGCGATGACAGACTTTTTTTTTTTTTTTTTAAATGCCAGCAGAGAAAAAGTAAAGAAAATAAATACTTCTAATAGGGATGTCCTCGAATAGTCGACGATTCAATGCTTCGATTCGAGGAGCCTGATTCGACCCCCAATCTCTCAGTCAAATATTTGCGGGGTGTTATGATCATTGCCTACAAGTGGTACTATTAGCATTATGCTTTATAAATAATGAAGCGTGTTCTATATGAGATAAATGAAATCCCACGGAGTACTACTGATCACCTTCAGCGCGCACAGCTCAAAACAGAAATGCAGAACATTATTAACTATAGTCATATACGTTATAATGAGAGCACTACTGTAAAAAAGAATGTTGTAAATTCTTAGGGTTTCGATGACGTGTAATGGAAACATAAAACATTTACTCCGTTTGTATCTGTGAGGCATCTGTTACACATTTTCCCTGTGTGTTAACATCAGTAATGATGACTGTCGCATGACGGACATTATTTTGCCCCGCCCCCAAACATATGATTTGACTATCAGTCGACTATTGGCAAGATTGGAAAATTCCGATTCAACTGTGAAAATTCTTAGTTGGGGACACCCCTAGCTTCTAATAAAAATATACACATGAAACGCATTTTTTTCCTCATATGTACCTCTTGTTTATTTGCAGATGCTGGTTTCTTTTTTTTTTTCTTCTTAGTGGGGTCAGGTGCAACATTAGAGACGTTCTTCTCCGGTTTCCCTGTATCCACCTTCTTGTCCGGCTCAGGAGGCACAGGTGTGGGCGGCTCCTCCTCTTCTTGGGGCAGGTTGAGGGGCGCCAGATAGTAACTGCGCTGTTTGGGCTTTATGTGAGTGTGGTAAAGCAGGAGCCTCTGCTGCTCCTCATACTTTGTGACTTTGCGGTCAACCCTCACGGTCCCAAACCAGCCCCAGGACAGTGGAGCCGAGTGCTTTAGGCCCTCAAACACGTCCCAGGGAGAAATCTTCTGCTTAGTCGACACCTGAAGACCCTGTGTGTGAGAAATCAAAGTGCAAAGGTAAGCGAATGGCCAGAAGCTGAGCAGCGCTACAACAGTAATAAGCTGCTACGTACCTCTTTTTCAAATCCTGCGATTTTGTTGCCCTTTGTGTCAATGAGTGACCCCTGGGGCTCACAGGTGATGACATCACGCGTCTGCTTGGGCAGAGGCAGCAACTGGCGCACTTTCTCCAAGCTCTCGGACTGACGGTCACCGAGCTCTTTCTGCAGGGCAAAGCAAACTGGAGTCTTACATTTCTGAGAGAAAAAGAGTGGCACTTGCTTGTGTAAAACAACTGCCATGATGACAAAATGTTGCGTATTATAGTTGCTGTAAGTTCTGAGTGTTTTTGTGCAGTTTTAGGTACACTACCATTTTCAGAATCTCTTATGCTCAATGAGACTGCATTTATTTGATTAGAAATACAGTAAAAACAAAATATTATTGCAATTCAAAATATACCCTAAATGTAATGCTAAGTGAAATTTTTAGCAGCATTACTCCAGTCTTCAGTGTCACATGATCCTTCAGAAATCATTTGCTGCTCAAGAAACATTTCTGATTATTATCTGTTTAAAAAAAAGTTGTGCTGCTTAGGATTTTTGTGGAAACCACAATATATTTTTTAATCATACTTTGATGGATAAGCTCTACAGAACAACACTTATCTAAAATGAATATAAATTATGTTTGAGCAATTTAATGCATCTTCGCTGAATAATATGACAGCACTTTAATGCCACATAAAAAAAATAAAAAATCTAACATTAAGATTAAAGTCATTTTCAGAATAATTTCGTAAAACTCCAAGAAAGGAATAGCAATATGAATCTAAAGTAGTAACATTAAGAAAACAGACATACTATTTTGAGAATAAAGTCATAATATTTTGAGATTAAAGTTAACACTCTGAGAATAATGTTAAAATATTTTAAGAATGCAGTCGTAGTATTATGGGAATTTGTAGTACTTTGAGAATAAAGTTATAACATTTTAAAAATAAAATCATAGCATTATGAGATTGAAATCAACATATCTGAGGATAATCATAACAATACAAGATCATAATATGAGTATGAGGTAGTATATTGCCTGAATAAAGTTGATTTGTGTGATATTTCCACCACCTAATCCACACACACACACAAAAAATGTCTTATATCCAACCTTTCAACCTTCACATATTTAAAATAATTTGCTAAAACATAGCAAATAATTGGAAATAATATTTCACATTTCATCTCCATTAATTACTTATAACACACCAGCCACCCAATAATTGCAATAAACTTTATACTTTGTAACTTTCTTATAACAAGGGGTGTAACAATTTTTGTATAATGTATCAAACAGTTCATGGGCATTTTCCAAATCAAAGTGATCATCCTTAACCCCTTGTTAGTGGATACTTGAGTGAGAGGAGCATGTGTGTCTTTTTTAGTTGTTTGGAATGCACTTGTCAAAGTCATTGATGTAATTTTCCTTCTATCTTCAGCTGGGATGTTCCTGTGTCAACAAATACAGCACGATGTGCGTCAGCAGATGTTACTGTTTTAATGTCAGAAATGTCTTTTTATTGTCGTTAGCATAACTGCTGCAAATAAACATACATTTTAAAATATGCAAATATATAAAAACTATTATGTATAATTAAAAAAAATATATAATAATAATTAATATATATATACATATACATATATATATATAAAAATAAATAATGTATTTTTTAATGCTGGCTCTTAACGAATCTGCTGACGTACATCATGCTGTGTTTGTTGACACAGGAACGTCACAGCTGAAGATGATGAGAAAATTACATCGCTCCCTTTGACAAGTGCATTCCAAATGACGAATAATGGCACACACGTACTCTGCTCACTCAAGTTTCCACTAACAAGGGGATAAGGATGATGAGTTTGAGCATTTGGAAAATGAACCGTAGGATATACGAATCGTTACACCCCTAATTATAACACAGCTTTCAAAATCATCACTCTCGGTCTTGACTAAAGAAAAGCCTACTCTGGCTTTCTAGGCAGTATCAGTATAGCTTAGTCTCACCCTGAGTTTCTTGACCAGGTTCATGTAGGCCCTCTTATTCTCCTCCATGCTGCCCTGAGAGATGCTGGACATGTCAGCCGCCAGAGTGCCGTTAATCAACACGCTTAACATGTCTAACACCGTAGTGAAGAGCTCACTAATGGAAAACACAGACATCATTCAAATGAGACAGTACAGCAAAGACAATCAGAGACTGGACGAGGGCAGTGTCAGATCTCACTTGTTAGACTGCATGTCCACCGTGCCACTGCTGATGATGTCCAGCAGAAGCACCGCCCACTCTGTCGTCTGCTGTGTACTTCTCTGCACTGTATCAAACATCCCGCCCACCTAGACCATGTGACACAAAACAACAAATGAGAAACATTTAGTGGCACATAAACAGCAACAGCAATCTAAGATTGCAAGATTAAATTATGTTATTTATGTTTTCTTTGCGCAAGTATTCTTGTAGCATTGCAAAACTGAAGTTGATCCACTGATGTCACGTGACATGACTCATATTTTCCTATGTTTTTGCTACGTTTCTGGATCTGGGATCATTTTAGTTGTATTGCTGTCTATGGAGGTTCAGATGGCTCTCTGATTTCATCAAAAATATCTTAATTTGTGTTCTAAAGATGAACAAAGGTCATATGGGTTTGGAATGACATGAGGGTGAGTAATTAATGACAGAATTTTCATTTTTGGGTGAACTAACCCTTTAAAGTCATAACATTTTGAGAATGAAGGTCCTTGCACACAGAGTCTGAAATATTCATAATATTCAAATATTCACATATTTGTCATCCTTTACTATCAAAATGTTATTTATGTGAAAACAAAATCAAACTTGATCCAAACTTTTTTCATGATGGACAAAAGTTTCGTAGGCAGTGTGTAAACGTGAGGTCGTCTATTTTTTACAGTTAATTTCAGACTCAGTGTACAATGACCTTAAGTTCATAATACTTTAAGAAAGTCATAGTGAATCTAAAGTAGTAACATTTTACGAAAACAGACGTGACATTTAGAGAATAATGTAATGTTTTTGGGAATAAAGTCATATAAATTTGGGAACTACAATAATAACATTTGAATGAAGTAAGCATTATGTGAATAAATCACATTTTGAGAAAAAAGTCCTAATGTTTTTGAGAATAGGACTAAATTTTTACTACTTTGAAAATACAGTTATAACATTTTAAGAATAAAGTCATAGCATTTTAAAATGAAAATCATAGTACTTTGAGGATTGTCATACCTTACCAAAAAATGTCTGTAATGTCCAACCTTTCATTTTTCACATGTTTTTAACATTAAAAACAGCAATAAAAACAAAAGTTACATTGTTGTCTTTGTGGAGGTAATAGCACTAGCATTATGTGACTATTCTATTCTATGCTATTTTAGAATACAGTACTGTACACATGCATTTTCTTGCTCATCTGTTTACATTCAAGACAAAAACAGCTGTGTTTATGATTGGCCAATAATTGTGCTGCAGTCAAACAAGGTGCAAGTTATTTACATTCCTGCACTTGAAATGTTTTAAATTACATTAAAAATGCAAATGCAGGAATCGTTAAGCAGAATCAAAATGCATGTGACCTATCGAATACCCGGTTCTTGGAAAGTTTAAATCAGTTCTAAAAAGGACCCGTTTTCGTTACCAAACCCTGCATCTTGGTGACATTCATTTGTCTCTTAGGCAGAATTTAACCTTGGGCACACAATACAAGGAAATGAGATTGATGAGAGGCAGATCAACACAGATTGTACTTGTTTGGTCACCCTGGAGGCAGATGTATGAGAGAAAGAGATAACGGTTACGCACCAGATTGAGTCGCAGCTTCAAGGCCTCATGCATCATCTGCTTGGCCTTGCAGTCATCTTGGTACTGGTCCTCACGCCAGTTAGTTACAATCTGATACAGGGGAATACATCACATCAGTCCACAGAGATGACATGCATTTAACTGACAGAGACACAGTGTGTGTGTGTCGATGAGGTACCTGTTGGACTTGGCTGTAGAGGGAAGTCAGGAGACCCTCTCTCTGCTCGTCTTGTCCTTTGAGACACGTCAGCACCAGTGAAAGGAAGGGCTGCTGGCTCAGGAGAGACATGCTAAACGAGAAAAGAAACTTTTGCTCACACTTGTTACTGTGACAAGAACAAAACAAAAGGCACACACATACATATTTTTTAATCATTAAACTGATGACACATGGGGCAACTCTAAACAATTTTGTTGGGCAACTTTTTTTAAGCAATATTTCTTAGGCACTTTCCCACTGCATACTTTAGATTGATCATGGGCCCTGTGTCTTGTCTGGTTGCCTGTTGACAGCAACATGTTGACAGTCTTATTGTTAAGAGCTACAAAATATTAATACATTATTAAGAATCAAACTTACACTACTTTTCACAAGTTTGGGGTCAGTAGAGCCCTGCATTTAGGCCCGGGCCCTGACTTTTTTTTATGCCCCTCGGGCCGGGCTTTGGGCCAATTTTGACGTCATAGTTCAGACACGGGCCGGGCCTCGGGCCCGTTTTAGGCTTCTCCTTATTTTTATATTTTAGACATCCATCAATTAGTGATTAAAAGATTGCCATGCGGCGCCGGTG
>JAUMHE010024159.1:0-10240 GCA_032359235.1 Enteromius mattozi | reverse complement strand
TATTTTAAGTAAGAAGAAATTATTTTGCATGAGTACAACAAACTCAAAACTAGATGTTTCTGCTTACTTAAAATTGGGATTACAGTGCATCATTTGTGTGGCTTTCTTTTTTTTATGGAAAATCTATACTGTATATAGACATAAACTGATGCAGTACATTGATCAATGTACTGACCGCCCATTTTTTTTCTTGCAGTTACAATGATGACTGACACAAAAAGAACTATAAAACACCTTTATGGCTTATATACAATATATTCACATACTGTATGCAGAGCTTTATGTCGAGAAAGAAATGAGAGTGGAGTAATTATTCACTGCACGCAAATAACTGAGGGAGTTGAACTCATGAACTGAATCAGTATGATTCATTTAATGCTTTCATCTCAGATAATTCAATTTTTTTATATGGGTTTTGTGAACTTCATCAAATGACTCATTTCATTTCTGACTCAAAGGTTTCTTTAACAATGCTGCAAGGTGAGATGGCAAGGTTGCCAGTGATCCATTCTGTTCCTCACACAAAGGTGTGTTAAAAAGGGTTAAAAACCGTATAGATCACTTCTAAGATGTTTTCTTTTTAAACTTGACATCCCACTCATTAATTTTATTACATTAAAAAAAAAGACTGCATTTCTTTGAAAATTTAAGGACAGAGATTTCCACAGAAGTATAAATTATGAATTTGGAGCAACATCGGGGTGACTAAATAATGCCAGAATTTTAATTTTGAGTCGAACTCTTCCATTAAGTAATGCTTAATGGTACTTTTTTTTCCCTGCACTGATTACTCATTAGCAGTAAAAAAACAAACAAGATTTTAATATTCAGATGGACCTGGGCTGACCCTGAGAAATACTTTCCGTAAAATAAATCAGTTCAATTCGAATTCCTTAAAGGGAAATTTCAATTCACTTTTTTCCTTTTCAGTGCCGCCGGGACACTTAATGGCTCCTCTCAGCGATTTGTCAAATTCAAAACATTAGCCCTCATTCACAGCCAGAGCTAAGCTGAAATCTAATTCCTCTTAATGGCTGGCTGTGCATGCACTACACTGTTAGCAGGGAAGAGGCCCAACAAAACAGAGTAAATGTGCTCATCGTTCTTCCTGACCGTGTTGATTAGATTAAAAGCTGTAAGGCTCCCCGATTGCCTCTGATCCAGGACCAGCATTCACATCTACAGTACTAACCTTCCTTCTTACGAGGTGGACTGCAAAAACCAATACGAGATCAGTGTGAAAGGGCAAGTTAATTCCAGGTTAGGTATTGTCCCTGCTGGTGTTAGTGGTGGATATGACCTAGTTGGACATGGAGAGAATGGTGATACGCAGTGATACGGAGTTCACTCTTAGCAGCTGGGCAGCCAGCTGTGATTTTCTAATATGCTCATTTTTCTAAATGGTTTGCTTCCCATCACCAGCTCATTTGACTAATGTAAGTCAATTACATGGACACGAACAGCCAGTGCCATCAAAGATACAGCAAATGACAGCCTTTTTTTTGGGGTGGGGGAAAGGAGAAATGTAATAATATAATTTGAAGTTGCCTGAATTTGTAACAGATGTAGCACCATCTTGCTTCCTAAGCCATATTTGCCATGGAGTGCTTCCAGCTTGTTACAGCGGGCTGATGGTGGACATGTGTGCGCCGCTTAAGCGCTATTAGATGATTGTTATTGGATGTTATTGGACAGATTATCTATAGGAATAACACAATAGGTTGGTGCTGAGCAGCAATACCTTAAGAGCGGATTATGTAATGCAACCTACAGTTTGATCATTTTAAAGGCACAGTCACCTACTTTTCAGTACCTGTGTTTTTCTTAATTAGGACCACTTTCTCATTAACCAGTGGGACTGATACTTTATGGTGTTATGCCCCCTTGCAGTCAATAATCTTATACCTTAAAACTCATCTCTGATAATCTATATGGCATTTTTAAACATTTGTATGTGTAAAATGAATTATCTAATGCCTTAAAATGCTAGAATATAACTCTTCATACCTCATTTAGTGTAGCTATGAATATGCAAACTAGTCGCAGCCTCCATTCAATCAAGTAGCTTGGACCTGCTCCACTTTCACTCAGTAATGTGAAGTCGTAACCGCTCTACAGAAAATATTGGATTAATTCACCCATATATGTCTGCGTCATACACTGAGTCATAAGTTAGCCAAGAAGCTGGAACTCTGTGCTGTCACAGAAAATAACAGGAAGTCAGTTATTTACATTATAATTTTAAAACTATAAATATTTTTTGTTACAAAAATCCATCAATCTGCTTCAGAGGACATGTGATAACCCCCTGGAGGCATAAGGGTTAGATTTACAATGCAGTACTTGCGGATATATCGGATTTACGGAGCTTCAAAATAATGGCCAGCATTACCAAGCTTGGAAGAGCCAGGATACATTTTTAAAAAACTCAAAATTCATATAGCTTGGGGCAGGCACGTGCACAGGTAGGGCTCAACCTGTGCAGAGCACATGCCCTTTTTGTAATTGCACTCGGAAGTGCCCTTTTTTGGGGGGAGTTTTTTTATTTTTTTAATAAATCAATACTGTTGGTAACCCTTTATGTTTGTTTGTCTTTTTAACAAATATTTAACCAATTAAAGGCATTAAAAAAGCGTATCTCTTAGAACCGCTCAAACTTTCAGTCAAACTCCGCCCCCTGAGCACCGAGAACTTACGTTTCAGCACATCAGTCAGAGTCATAGAGCAGAAGCAGATCAACGCCTTCGTCTTGTAACGGTAAAATATCTTGTTGTTTGAATAAGTGCAACGTTGTCTTTATGAAACAAACACTAGTATGTCTATAAAGGTTCATATAATGCATCACCACATTGGTGTGATGTTGACGTAATGTGATGTCATTGCTTTAACGATGGATAAATTGCACACCCGCGGTGTAACTGCATTTGAGCTTGACACAAAGCAACTGAGTGATCCTTGTCAGCTTGGTAAAATATATTATAAGAAATTTCTATTTAGATTTTATGGCTATCTGCTGAATGTGCTAATGCATGTAAATTAAATGATGTAATTTATTAACATGTCATCATATTATATAGCCTATGGTCACACAGCATGGTAGGTTAAAGTTTACGATGCTATTATATTACGCATGTGTTTGCTGGCTAGATTTTTTTTTAAAAAATCTAGTATTGTATACTCCTTGCTCGTCTTCACATGTATAAACATAGAAACATGGTTACTACTGTAATAATGTTGTATTAAATAAAAAAAACTTTACACAAGGAGAATGAGAATCATCAGGTCACTGTGCATACTATATATTTTATCATGCAGAATGTAATCTGCATGTATGCAAAGCAAAGAAAAAAGAAAATGAACATCTAACACAACTAAATAAGAGTGTGTGCACAACCAATTCACAAACACAGGACAAATAATACACAGACAACCACCCAGGAGGCAAATTGGTAAATCTAACTTTACTAGAAGGCCAGGTGTATTTGCACTGTATAATGCCAAGCTATCATAAAATATAATTGAGAAATTAAATGGTCTTTAAATGCCTCCTTATAGCCATTAAGAGAGACATCCCAGTGGTTCACAGTGAGGTCACTTTTTTCAGTTTCAGCACATGCCCCTCAGAAGGTCTGTGCACGGCCCTGGCTTGGGGTGAGTAGTTTATAGAGTAATTTGCATTTTTGGGGGAACTACTCCTTTAAAAGCCCTACCCAGAAAGTTTACAGTAGGAAAAGAGTTGTTTCAAACCACAAGGAGAAAATGTTCAGCATTGGTGCTGACTGATGTATTTGCACATGGTTTGTATTTAAGCATATTAAAAGCACCAGATGGATATGTAAACGACATTAAAAACTTGATTATCACCACAGGGGGTGAAAATTAATAGACATTGCAATTAGTTGGACTGATGCATCTATAGCATGTGAGGACGCAGTTGACAGTTCTTGCTATGTAGGACAAAAGGGCGGAGAGAGATTATTTTTTTGCCCTATCAGAGAGATTATTTTTGCCCCTTTCACCAAGGGGATGAAAAGACAGCAATGATTTATAGGGAATCTGAGGGATGACACATGCCGAGCAAGGCAACTTTTTTAGTGGCCCAGAAGATGCAACTGAAATTGGGTTATTCACAAAATGCAAAGGGCTTCGTTTCAGCCTTACAAACTCAATCAGTCATCCTATCCCTGGAGGTCATTTTAATAACGCCACATGACAGGGATCTCTTGCCAAACAAAATGCAATCTCTATACCTAGTCTTTTGGGAGTTTCACAAAACAGCATCCTTAGAATAGTTGGACTGTAATCTCTGGCAAAATACAGAGTGGAAAAAAGTGATTGGATTTAAAATGGCAGGCCATCTGTGTAACATTTTATTACAGGATATCAGTGATTAGATAGATAATATGGTTATGGTTGTGATCCAGTGACCTGGTGTGGGCTTCTGGAATTAGGAAGCCTCTGTCATATATATATATATATATATATACACACACACACACACACACACACACGTCTCCTTTTATTTGATGTTGATACTGGTTCTATACTAAAATAATGGTAATATCAATAGTTTTTAAGTCAAAATGTTATTTAATATGGTAGACCATCTGCCATACAAAAAATACATTAATTTACGCCTCCAAACTTTATGTGTTAAATAATGTAGTTGATCCATTTTAAGTAACAATTGGACTTTCATTTATTTATTTATTTACAGGGCATATACCATACCATATTTACTATACACCAAGGAACCATAATGCAATCATATTTTTAAAAGTTCTGTGGAGTTATTGACTTTTCATATATATTTAGTAATTTTTCTAATTACCCTTTAGAATCTCAATTTAATCCTAATGAGCAGAGCAGTCAAAAGAGATTATACATTCTTATGAAACTTCATCAGCTAATCTTTCAGCACTCCTTTAAAAAAAAAAAAATATTAGGTTGCAAACTCATATTTTAAAATATTTATATATCTTTGCTTTTTTTTTCACATCCAAATGTATTAGCAGGCACTGCCACCATTGTTATGAGCTCGATCAACAGGTCATGCCATGTTTAATTTAATATTATTTAAACAATGGAAAAATATTGAAAATATGTAAATTCTATTTAATATATAACTATTGCCTAATCTTTTATTCACATTGACACACACACACACACACACACACATATAAGCATTTAACATACATTTCAACAGTTAGAAATGATGCAAGCTTGATTCTTAAAGATTTGTTCTATCACCTATAAAGTATTGTATATCTTACAAAATGGGGGGAAAGTATTAGTGTCAGACACAAAGTTCCTAAATGCTCTACAGTAAGTCACATTCATACTGTTTGCAAAACAGTATTGAAAAACAATAAACTGCAAAGGCTCTACAGCATTTTTCATAACTATGTATGAGGATATCTCCATGCTGTTATTCTTAAACATCTAAATCTGCTTTGCTCTGCTTTCCTTCATGTTGCAAAATAACAAATCATTAAATTGTTTCTCCTACCTCGCAGATACTTGTTGATTATTCTTCAGCCTGTTCTAGGCTTTGCATATGCAGGAATAGTACCTTCCTGTTTGCATATAGATATGGCCATTAGCTTAGTGCTATTCAAGAATTTCAAAGCAAAAGTTTACTTTTATTGCCAGAGAATAACCAGGGAAAATTAGGATGTGAGATGTTGCACACGATGCAAAATCCCATGTAAACAAGCAAACTCATATTGACATCTGGTTAGATGCTGGACATGGTGTACAGACCACTATCTATATTTCAATGGAAATGTCAGAGGGAAAGTCAGGCAGGTGATGAGAGATTTACAACTCCAGTGAAAAATTACACTCATTTTCACATGACAATGCAGTGTTAGCACTTTGCCGCTGTTTAACTTTTCACACTCTGCAAACATATGTTCACATCATAGTATAAAACTAACAAGACCTGACTGAACATCATTAATATTGATATTTCCCTTTTATTTGAAGAGCCATGAATTATTGACCCAAATCCCTGTTAGGAATGCCGTTAGCTGGTGAAAGGGTCATAATGAATACTCGGTCAGGGAGGCTTTGATCTCAGGTCTGCAGGGAGCATGCTTGTTTGCGTGAAGACATTTATTCAGTATGTGATTAGTGTCATGGGTCTATGAACAAGCTCATAGTCTTGCTCTACGTTACAAATATTTGGGGTCAGTATGTGTGTTTGTTTTTTTGTTTGTTTTACTTTTTGAAAGAAATAACTGGATTCAGCAAGGACACATTAAATTATTTAAAGTAACAGTACATAAAATTACAAAAAATACTGTTTTCAAAGATTTCTATTTCAAATAAAAATAATATATACAATTCATAATCCACAATTCATAAACAGATGTATCACAGTTTCCAACTGTTTTTAACATCAATAATAATAATAATAATAAAAAGAAATGTTTCTTGAGCAGCAAATAAGCACGTTTATGATTTCTAAAGGATCATGTGACTCCAAATATGAAGTTATGGCTGCTAAAAATTCAGCTTTACATCACATCAATAAATTGCAGTTCAAGGTATATTCAAATAGAAAACAGTTATTTTTAAATTGTAATAATATTTTAAAATATCACTGTGTTTTATTTTATTTTTGATAAAATAAATGCTGCCTTGATGAGCATAAGAGACCTCTTTTAAAAATTTAAGAAACAGCCCAAACTATTTGAATGATATATTTTTTTTAGTATTTTTTTATTTAATACTCTTTATTTCATATGATGTTTTACAGCTATAGACTTCATATTAAAAACATGAAATGTCAGTAACACATTTGAATGATTTCTGCATTTAGTAGAACGGCACAGGGACAATTCATTGTTTCTCTCACTTTGTCTGTGCTCACAGCCTTTCAGACCGGAGTATATGTGTGGTGTGGGGTGAAAGTAGAGTGTGTGATTTTGCTTTGAGCAAGGTGCAGGTTTTAGTGTTGGTGCTTACTTTAGCTCCAAGATCGCTCAGAGCAAGTGAGGAGCAGGAAATGGAAAACTCTGAGTGGAGCTGGAAAAGCCAGGGTGATTACAGAATGCTCTGAGCACTGAGGGAAAATTGCTGTCACCCCACTCCACACACAACTCTGCCTGTTTGTTGCTTGGTGACATACAAAACTTGACGTTTAGGCTTCTCACATTAGTAGAGAAAGACCTATATAATATAAATAAAAGCAAGCAGATGACAAGGCCAGTTCTCATTATTAACTAGTTTACTGGTAGCATGTTATTAACATATTGTTTATTAGTTCTTATAATTCACATATTCTGCTTGATCATATTCTGCATCCTAAATCCTACCCAAAACATAAACTTAACAACTGCCTTATTAACAAACAGCAAATTAGTAGTTTATTGAGGCACAAGTCATAGTATAAAAAATGAATGAATGAATGAATAAACAAATAAATACATATTAATAAAAGATCTAAAATCGGACCTTGAAATAAAGTGTAACCAGCAAGGATACTCCATATTATTGTTAATGTAACATCAATTACTGATTATATGTTTTGTTTTAATATATTATATTGTCACACCTCATGTCTGTTGTTTTGTCTGTCACTGTTTAGTTTTGGTTTCGTTTTCTTATTTCCTGTGTTTCCTAATTTGGTCTTGTTCCTGTTCTTGTTTAGTTAATTAGTTTACCCAGATCCACCTGTGATCCTCACCTGTTCTGAGTTCTCCCTAATGTTGTAGTGTTTAAAAGCCCATTGAGTTTTGTCCTGTTTGTCGGTTATCAAGGTTGCTTTTATGTGTAGTTCCTGTCAGTTGTCAGCTATTTCCTTTATTAAAGTTTATGTTTACCCGCTGCCCTTGTCTTCGCCTGAGTGCTTCCTACACATCAAGACATATATGTATACATAACATTTGTTTTGCTATTTTGTTTTGTGTACTTTACATTTACCTTACATCATGCATTTAAAAACTGATATTTAATAATAATAATAATAATAAAATAAAACAAATCTACGGTTTATTTGCAAATTATTGTATGTATTATTTGCCTTATTATTGATGTATACTGTATTCAGAGAAGAGCTGAAACATTGGTTAGATGACAGTTCATGCCAATTAAGGCTGGTGTGTTGCTGAGTAAATAAAGAAATGCAAATTATTACCATTGAAACACGTTTTATTTGTGTTGTTGCCCTCGTGGGTGAGACTAAACAACTAAATAACAGCAATTCATTTCTTGTTTATACAAATGTTGTATAAAAGCAATATAACACATGCAGTCCACAATTGTGATAGTGATATTAAACATGTATAACTAAAAGGACAGGTTTACCTTTCAAATCTGTCACTTTTGTTTTGTCAGTCTTTTTTTAAGTTTGGGAGAGTATAATTGTATTAAAAAGAAAAAAGTCAAACTTAAATGTAAATCTATGATTTCTGATATGCACTAAACATCGATCAACAACATTTTGAAATCAGGTTTGATATCATTTAAATTTAGTGCTATTAAAACTTACCAAGTGTGTGAATTCTACTAACCCTAGTCTACTAATACTTTAATGAGAGTTAGTATTAGTGAAGTAAAATGAACTAATAATTGTAACCAATTATCCATCACCATCCTGTATATACTGTACTAAACTGGTTTTTAAATATTTCCAAATTTATCAGTAAAGCACATTGCTCTTAAAAGGGGCACATTCCCTTTCCTTACCCAATTTATTAACTGTTCTCACATAAAATGATGCCACTTTACCTAATTTTCCACTTCAGACAGGTTTTGTCAATGCAGTCATTAACATCTGTTTATGTAAGACAGGCAAGGACATATATCATTCTCCAGCCCCTCTCAGAGGATTAGTCAACGCTGTATCATCGAGGTCAGACATAATTATCATGGCTGCAGTGGTGCCATGCATTTTTTAAAGACACAGAGGAAAAGAATTAAGACAAGGAATTCTGTTTTCTGAGAGCCTCACCTGAGGCACACGGCAAATGGAGGACATTAAGATGTGGCTGAGTGCGCTACAGGGTTGCTGAGGGATACAATCAGGGGCGTGTTAAGAGCTTAAATGAGAGCAGGCTCGTCCATCTAGCGGGAAACAAGATGCAGCATGCTGACAGCTGCAGGAGATTGCATTGATTTTCAGTTCACCACTTCCCGCTTCACATCTTTAATGTACACAAAAAGGTGATCGCTTTATGCTTCGTAAAATCTGTGTCCTCTACATAGCAGAAGGCCTTGTTTGGGTTATGGAGAACAGAAAGTAAAAACTGCTAATGCATCAAGATTTCACATGAGGAGAGACACTGAAATAAATGACACGCTATATCACCGTGTCTATTTGGAGGGTGAGCATAAAGACTTGCATTCTAGTGCAGGTTATAATGAATTATTTACAGGTGATTATCTACAGGTTGATGGATTCTGTCTGCTCTGATGGAGCAGAGAAAGAATTGCTGCGTAAAGCACATTCAATGAGTAAGGTACGGCACACAGAATCACAATGGATGCAAGGAGGGAAGAAAAGAAAGATTCAAAGGAGTAAAAGGGAAATGAGGTAAGAGTCATCAAGTTTCCATCTAGTGTTAAGGCCAGTTCACAACAAGGATGATAACTTTAAAGATAATGGTAGCACTTTATTTTAGAGTCCTGTTCTGTTGTAGTAATTACAATAACTAGGTAACTACCCCTACCCCAAGTAGTTACTTTGGATTACTAGTACTTTCTTGGGTAAGTACACTGGAAGTACATTATAAGCAGTGCTGGGGAAAGTTGCTTTTAAAAGTAATGCATTACAATATTGCGTTAATCCCTAAAAAAGTAACTAATTATGTTACTTAGGTACTTTTTATGGAAAATAATGCATTACGTTACTTTTGCGTTACTTTTTACATGTGGACAGAGCTTGAGTGTTTGCTTTTAATATAAGAAGTTCTATTTATAGCAAATGTAAAAGCACACCAAGTCTCACGAATAAACCTCAGGCTGAAGAAAAAGTTAATTCACATCAGTAAAAATACAGGAGAAGAAAGTTCAATACTCTTCAGCAATAAAAAAAACGTCTAGGTTACGAACGTAACTGTTACAAATAGAGTAGGCGAGGCGTGCAAGTTCAAATGCAACAGTAAATGATTTATTAAAAGAGAAGGGTCAGGCATACAGGGGTGGATCGCCGGCAGAACAACGTTATCAGGGACAAGACAGAGGCGAGGTCGATAAGCAAAGCAAGGGGTCACAATACCGGATAAACAGAGTC
>JAUMHE010024158.1:0-10244 GCA_032359235.1 Enteromius mattozi | reverse complement strand
ACGTATTTGATCTTCCAAATCCCAGACTATGGGAGCCATGAAGTTTTCTGGTGGTAGTATGGGTGCAGGTTCCTCTGGTTTAGGAGATTGATTCGTAGGGTTTGTGACTTTGAGTAATCCAGGACCGAAGTTGCCCAGCCCCGTCCTATGGTTCGCTGGAGGTGGGGTGCCAGTCATCCTGTCAGAGGTGAACTGGCCCTAAACAAGTCTGGGTTCTCCCAAGGTTTTTTTTTTTTTTCCTGATTGGAGTTTTGGTTCCTTGCCACGTCCTTGGCTTACTCGGTCGGGACACCTAGTTTCCAGGAACCCATCAACTCTTGCCTGATTCCCCGATGCACCTCGACAATCCATGTATATTCCATCACCGTAGACAACAACCCTAAATCTGTAATCACTTTACCTTCTTCCTGGGTGACTCTGAGTGACGTCCAGTACTCGTTGCCCGAGGGTTAAAATCCCTTGTCCTCGGAGTTCACCCAGCTCCCACCCTCTCACCGGGCAGCAGGCCAAACTCGCTAAATTCTATTTGAATTAATGAGGAAGTGTGAACTAGTGAAATATAAATGAAATATATATTATTGTTTGAGTATGTCAAAGGTTTCAAGCATACTACAAGGAGTATGTTAAAACCAGATTTCTGTGTACTGTATGTGTTTTAATCAAGCAGTTAGGGACTTAATTAACACAAATGCGGACACATTTCATAAGCACAACTTATTTGTAATTCTGTGTTTAGTGTGAGACCCCGAACCTGAGACTCCAAATTGTGACGGGTAAAAACGGAGGAAACAGTTTTGTAGATGCAATTAATAAAATGTTTATTGACAGAGTCAATCAATCTCAAAATCAGGACGTTTGTCCAACAGGCAGGAAGATAAATCCACACAGTTCGGGTAACCGTTCGTAGGTGAGCAGCAGCAAGATAGTTCACACAGTTCAAGTCAGCACTGCTAGAGGCTCTGCAGGAGATAACAGACAGGTAGCACAGGGGCTGCAGTGGGAGCTGCAGGACAAACAGAATATCCAGATCTCACCGGAGGAAGCGGATGAGACAACAGTCAAAACGGAGTCCTGAAGACAGGAATGAGCGAACTCCACACAGCCAGCCAGCAAGGCAGAGGAACTGACGAAGACAAGACAGGTTAGCAGACAATAAGTAGTGTAGGATAACGAGTCACAGCTGTTACCAATTAACTCGTTACCTACACCCAAGCACACACTCATTCATACACACAACAGGCAAGAATGAGAACGTGAACCCATGAAACGTGACACAAATACTATTAGTTAGACATAATTGTTGAGCTCAGACCCAGTAGATATTTTTTTTTCCTTTTCATTTCTGCTATATTGTATCATCTATATAAATACTTAAAAAAAAAATTGTTAACTTTACTGTCCTTTGTTGTAAGTGTTTTTGATCATTATTTTACAGAGAATTCAGTTTTGTTTTTGTTATGACTGTTTGTTTCATATATGGCCTTTACTGTAAATCTTTTTTTTTTTTTTAATTTGTGAGTGAGACTACTTTCATTTTATAACATTAACCATTACTGCATTTAAAAATACGATTATTGCACCACAGCGTCCTTGTTTGTCAACCTTTATAGCAACATAACAAAATAAATTGGGAATCCCACACTTTTGTGCAGTTCTAATCGACGTGGCTGTTCCACAGCAATATTCGATCATAATACATAAATTATATATATATTAATTTATTTATTTTTGCATTGTATTTGTATCTGCCACTAAACATTAGTGCGACACCCTCAGGCTGAATTATCCACTAGACTTCTGTCACCATTAAGACATTTTAACGTTATGGTTAAAAAGGGCAAAGCTGATCCTGTTTCACAGCCTTCATTTTCAGTATCTTCGCTCTGTATAATGAGCCCTGCCCCGCACAAGCCGTCGCAATGCGCATGAAGCCGGGAGAGCTCGCTCTCAGCGGAGCGTTCAGTAAGAGACCGTGGGGAAAGTGCACGTTTTCTTCGTTTTTTGCTGTAGCTCAGTGGGCGGTGTTTTTGTAATAGCTTCTTTGTTTTAGCCTTTTATGCAGACTAATACTATACTATAATAGACTAATATGCTAGTATTTTATAAACTACAATTTTGAGAAAACGTTTTTTTTAATCAAAAACCAACTGTCCAATGTGGACATCATTCAACAGTGGAGTCAGATTCCATAAAGTCTGATTTCTATAATCTGCTAGTGTATCAATTCTATTTTTGCCAAAGATGCTATAAATTATATCATGTGGTATTATAACAAATATATCAACATAAAATGTATTTGGCTATTATAACATTAAGTTGTCACAAATCTGGTAGAGAAGTCTAGAACTAGTTTTTATTTTAACACTAGAAGTACACAGTAACCACTGGAAATTTCTGGTGTGTAAAACAATTATCAAAACACAGTTTATTACTTATGGACATGGAAAACTAAATAAACTATATGTTTTAATAGTATCTCAACAGGAAATTGCAGAAAGTCTTTGTGGTGGATCCCGAAGGGAATGATGAAGAAAAAGATTATGAACTTGCTGCCAAAAAATTCAGGTATTGTATTATTTATGTTATATTAATTCTCAAACAGTACAATATGAAGCACTTGCGTACTAAGTACTATGTATAACATCATAGGTGATAGTTTACTGACATATTGACCAATTGTTCAATAATATACAATTCTCACATATTTTTAGACAATACTTCAAGATGCGGCAGCTTTAATCATTATCAAGACTGGGAGGATGTGAAATGGACACAGGGTGTCTTGACCCACAGCAAACAGAAAGATGGTTACAGCTGTGGCATTTATGTAACTACATTACATTATAACTTATACTGTGTAATGTAGCCTTGAAAGAACACTAATTTTTGCATAACCTCAATAGTGTAATATATACATTTCCTATTCTGCTATGTCTAATTCAGTTTGCAAGTTTATTTTATTACATTTATGTAACCAACAGATGGCTAAGGAGACAGTGGAAGCTTACATTACAATTAAATGCTTTAACTTTCACATTTGTACTCATGGAAATGACTGAAATTGTAAATCATGTTCATTAGAAGGGTGTGTCCCAATACTTTGGTTGAAATAGTGTCTCAAGTTCTTCAGAAGACCATTAAAAATACATCTATTTATTTTGGTTGTTTAACATGAAATTACAAAAGATGGAAATTTTGTTAGATTTTTTTCTCCATGTTGTCCACTACAATGACACAACAATGTCTATAAAACAATCAGGAAGTGTGAATGGCAGATTAATGTAACTTGTCATGCACGTAAAGGCATTTGTAATATGGTACTTTTTAAAATAATGTATGCTTATTTGATATAATTGTTTTGCCTATACAGTCCAGAATGCTTGTAGTTCATGAAATCTTAGCTTCTTTTTAATAATATAGTTTAACTTAGATGTTGTTAATGTAATAAGAAGAGCATTTATACATAATCATATCATTTCATGTCGCTGTAATTATCAAAATTATTTGGTAACACTTTACAAAAGGGAACACTTATTCACTATTAACTAAAAAAAAATTCTAATTTGCTGCTAATAGTTAGTAAGGTAGTTGTTCAGTTTAAGAAGAATTAGGGGTGTAGAATAAGTCATTAATATGTACTTATTTTCTACTAATAAATGGGTGATTAACAAGATGCTTTAAGAAAGCTACCTGCAAAGCTCCTGAGGAACTATGCTTAAGTGCACCACGGCCACAGCGGAGTTAAACACAAAGTATGCTCACACCAAATGTTTAATTACTTTAGTTAACAGAAGTTAATTGATAAATAAATTATATTTATGACAATTTTTGACAACATCTTCATTTTACTGTGTTTTTACACAAGTTCACGAGGGTTATTTAAACATCTTGGAGAAATTGCCACAGCTCTTCAGGATTTATTCTGTCTCAGTTAATCTTAATGTCATTTCAAACAGACTCAATGATTGTCACATAAATCAGATGTCTGTGTGGAGCATGGGTTGTTGCCAGACCAACATTTCACTGATTTGTTCAAATTAATGGCAAAATATTTGTTTGGAAATGTAAAATGATATTTCGTACTGACACACTAAATAGAAAAAACAGAATTAAAATTATTTTTAGAAAAAAAAAATGTTTGGTCAATGGTCAATGTTTTTAATAATGTTTAAAATAAAACTTTGATTTGTGGTATTGTATTTTCAGTATTCAACCCCAAATAGCATTGATCCCTGTGTGGACAAGTGTGGACATTCATTAGATGGGCTATTATACAATCTGTAGGTCTCAAATGTTAAATTATTTCAACTAAATAGATAATTAAAATGCAGATAATTAGTATACAGTTAATCTAGAAATGACATTTAATAATCTACACATGAAATCAAATATTTAGTAGTATTTTGTATTAGGTAAATACAGATCAAAAAGTTTTATTATTTTTGCTGTATGTTCAGTTGTGTACATTTAAATTTGATGTTTTTTTTTTAGCTGAATCTACTATTACTTTCTTATTAATAGAGTATTAAAATAATGTAGTACCGTTTATTTTTTAACTTAAAATGTTCAGTGTAATTAAAAATTAAGTTTATTTAATTTTACTTATTTTTTTTACTTGTGACCATTTTTATTTCCACTAGATTCAGAGCAGCAACTGTGAAAGATGGCACCACTCTGTCTGTCTCGGCATGACGAAAAAAGAGGTACAGAAATGGAAGACAAGAAAGTGGTTGTGTGTTTGCTGTAAGTAAAATGTATTTTACAAGTGTATGTGTTAAAATATATTGCTTACTTATAAATGTTAAAATCAGTTAATTTTGGCTATTGCAAAATGGCTATTGCACTGTTGGCTGTTGTTGTTTCTAATGAGTTTACAGTATTAACAGGAAAATTCTGCATTACACAAATTTAGTCATTGCAAGGATGTAAATAAGGTACTACTTTGTGCAACAGTAAGGAATAAATGTGAGGTTGTGTAAGCTGACCACTGCCCCCCTCTATTAACTGTTACTGCTTTCTAATCTCCAAATACCATTACTAAATTAAAGTACAAATTGCTTCAAGCTGCAATGATGAGCCCAAGTCACCAGTGCGACCACCATCCTCCAGTGTCATTGGTAAAGCAGTGCACAGTGGGCACATGCAATAATATTAACTTAATAATAAAAAGTTATTACCAAAAAAAAGTTAATTTTGGACATGCAATTTCCTTTTCTACCAGTAGTACCAGTAATACAGAGGTTGTGAAAAATGTCCACTGTCCCCTTCTATTTATTGACACTGGTCTCATGTCTCTATGGTCCTGCTGACAAAAGTTATTTGAAAAATAATATTAATTTTGGACATGCAATTTCCTAATCAGCCAGTAGGGGTAAAAAAAAAAGAGGTTGTGAAAAATGTCCACTGTCCCCTTCTATTGATTGTCACTTGTCTCATGTCTATACCCTTTAACCCTTTCATGCATGAATTTTGGAAATCATTATCAAGATTATTTTATGATTCCTTTTATTATTTTAATATGACACTAAAATTGAAATCCTTTTGTTTTAATATAATTCAGTCTCATTAAAACATATTTACCTGATCATAGAACAAAGGAGAAAAATGGGACATAAAGCCACAGCTGACAATATGTAATAATGTGTTTTTTAATGGCATGTTATGCTATTTATGTCACGCGGGCTGAGAGACGATGAGGCGTGCGAATTCATATGCAGAGTGTTTATTGGAGAAACAGGGAAAACATAAACAGGCTGAGTCATCGCCAGCAGATACGAATGGCAGGGGCAAAACGGGAGAGTAGTCAGTGTCCAGGTGCGGGTCGAAACCATAAACAAACAGAGTCCAGAGGGAAAAGCAAAAGGGATAATCAGAACGAGAGCAGGGGTCAGCAACAGTAAATCCACACAGAAAACCAGAACCAGGAAACACGAACGAATACAGACAGACTGACAGTGCAATGGACCGTGAATTACATGCAAATACTACCGGGTTATATACGGGTGAATCTGGGTCAATGGGTGGAGCTAAACAATGAATTGCTATGGTGATTGATGAGCGGGGCGGAGACGTAGGTTACACACAGACGAGGAGCACGAGGGAACTGACAGGTAAATAAACAAAACAGAAAGCATGAACTGGAAATGAAAACACAGAACATAACTAAAGACCACAGAACACGCCTACGGCGTGACAATTTATATCAGTTCAGTTATTAAAAACAATAATATCACAATATAATAACAATAACACACATATATTGTAGGAACAATAACAGTAGTTACATGTGACGAAACCTATTAGCAATATATTTATGTATTAAAATAATACAAATCAAATCTAAAATTGCTGATATGAAGAACTTATTATATTTTCATCCTTATCTTATTTCCACTGTCCTCTGGGGTATTCTCTATTATTCTGTACTGACTCCTTGATCTGTGCTGGACCTGTTTGGCATTCAAAATGCAAATTTGTCTCCATATGTATGTGTAAAGTAGCCATTTAATGTTATAATATTACATTTTATGTTGATATATTTGTTGTAATACAATATAATATAATTTATAGCATCTTTGGCAAAAATAGAATTGATATACTAGCAGATTACAGAAATCAGACTTTATGGAATCTGACTCCACTGTTGAATGATGTCCACATACTTGGACAGTTGGTTTTTGATGAAAAAAAAACTTTTACTCAAAATTGTAGTTTATAAAATACTAGCATATTAGTCTAAATGGAGTTAAATAATTGTCCACAAATGTGGACACCATGCATAAAAGGCTAAAACAAAGAAGCTATTACAAAAACACCGCCCACTGAGCTACAGCAAAAAACGAAGAAAACGTGCACTTTCCCCACGGTCTCTTACTGAACGCTCCGCTGAGAGCGAGCTCTCCCGGCTTCATGCGCATTGCGACGGCTTGTGCGGGGCAGGGCTCATTATACAGAGCGAAGATACTGAAAATGAAAGCTGTGAAACAGGATGAGCTTTGACCCTGTAAGAGTATATGTACCCCCCCACCAATGAGATGTTACAAATGCCAAAAATACGGACATGTTAGCGCAGTATGCAGGGGTAAGCTAAGATGCGCAAGATGTGGGGGCAATCATGAATATGGCAGATGTGAAGAAGGAGCAAAGGCAAAGTGTTGCAACTGTGGTGGAGAACATAGTGCTGGGTTTGGAGGATGCTCTGCACACAAACATGCAGTGAAAGTGCAGAATATTAGGACATCTGAAGGGGTGACTTATGCTGAAGCAGTCCAGAGAGTAAAACATACTGAGCAGATTTCTTGGGAGAGGCAAGAAATACTGTTGCACAGAGGAAAAATGGAATTTGTGTCATTTATGGCCAAAGTGATAAATTGTTCTGCACAAACAGAAAGCAGAACAGAAAGAATCAAAATCATAATAAGAGCAGCAGAAAAATATCTGGGTGTAACTGGAGTAAATCTGGAAAAAATAAATAACGTACTAAAGGCTCAACCTAGTACTCAAATTCCATGTGGAAATATATAATGGTTTTAATGATTTTGCAATGGAATGCTAGAAGTCTTATGGCAAATGGGTTAAGCCAAGTTCCTTAAAACATTACATTACACTGATCAACTTGACAAGAAGCCTCAAATAGTCTGTATTCAAGAAAATTGGCTCAAACCACATTTAAATCTTGTTTTATGTGGATATAACAGCATTAGGAAAGACAGAAAAGTAGAGAATGTAGGTGGGTGGCTACTTTTATTAAGAATAAATTACAATATTCAGTAGTTAAAGATATTGAGGAATATGAAATAGTAATGGTAGATATATATGTTGGGAATAAAAAAACTAAAGTTATAAATTATTATAATCCTTGTAGAAAAATGAATAAAGAGATAGAAAAGATAATTGGGACAGGAAATCAAAAAATAATTTGGTGTGGGGATTTTAATGCACATAGCACTTTGTGGGGAAGCAATAATGGTGTTGGATTCAGTGAAGGAAATTGATGAATATAATAGGCAAGTTTGTAATGTATTGTGTGATGTAGCAAATAATGTAATAGTGAAAAAAGGACCATGTAAAAAGAAGAAAGCAGTTCCATGGTGGACTGAACAATGTAGTCATGCAGTAAAAATTCGGAATAAAGCATTTAAGAAACTTAAAAATATTTTTTTGTTTGGTGATTTCATTAAAAATAAAAAACTCAAGCGGAAGTTAGAAGAATTGTTAGAGCAGCTTAAAAGAAATACTGGAGAGATTGGTGTAGTACCAGTGGAAAAAATATTGACATAAGATAAATGGGAGGAATATATAGAAATCAGACAATACGAGTTTTAAAAAATGGTAAAATTGCAGTAACAGACAATGAAAAAGCTGAAATTTTAGCTGAAGTGTTTGCTAAAGTTCATAGTGATGATAATATATCTTAAAGTATTAAAAAGAATAGAATCCAGATTAAGAATCAGCATCCAGATATGATGCAGAAAAGAAATTATTTTGGTGATTAGATAAAGAATTAAACTTGTACGAATTGAAAAGGGCTCTAGGGGGAGCTAGACAAACATCTACGTGGAAAGATGATGTTGTATAATGATTCAACATTTGACAGATAGATCTCAAAAAAATATTTTAAATCTATTCAATAAGATATGGAATGATGGACCTTGTGTTTTATTTATATGTTAATGCTTGTCTTTAACAGCATCATCATGCCCTCAACACACTGAGATCTTCAAGACACTTTTACACAAGATCTTTGTTCTTGATGAGATTGTTCGTCAGTTTGTTAACAAGAAACAATTCATTTGAAAGATTCGCTCTCTTTGTGAGAGTTGCTGCTGATTATTATTACACACAGAGCAGTCTTTGTTTTTAGTCCAAAATATGTTAAATAAAATTGCTAAATGAGACTTATGTCTGAATTATTTAGTTTGTTTTGTCACGGTTCATGGGTTCACAATCTCATTCTTGCCTGTTGTGTGTGTGTGAATGAGTAGGTGTGGTTGAGTGTGGATAACGAGTTAAATAGTTCCAGCTGTGGCTCGTTATCCAACACTATTTAATGTGCACTAACCTGTCTTGTCCTCATCAGTTCCTCTGCTTTGCTGTGTGGTGTACGGAGTTCCGCTCCTGATTATACTGCTCCGGATTACTGTAATCTCTGGCCGACTTGTCTGCTTCCTCCAGTTGAAGTCACAAAGGATCCTGTGTTTCTGTCCGGGATTGCCCACTGCAGTTCCTGCGCTACTATGCTTTTATTGCCCGCTTCACACGGCTTTGACTTCACTGAGACTGAGATTGAATTGACTTGTGTCAATAAACTGTTAAACGCATCTGCAGCTGTTTCCTCTGTTATTCATCCGTCACATATGTTCCTGTTGATTATTGTTCCTTTATTCAGATCAAGATTGTTCTCACTGGCCTCTAATTTTTGCTTCAGTTTGTGCATGTAGCGCTACCACTTGCCAGCTTTCTAATTATTATATTTATATATGTATAAACATCAGCCCCTAAGTTAAAAACAAACAAACAAAAAAAAACTTTTACACAAAACAACTGCCATGCAACCTTTAGTGCGTTTGCCAGATATCTGTGCATTAGAGCATCTGTTGTGTGGGTTTCTACTGTGTTTAACTGGTTTTCACCTGAAGCAACACCTGGGGCCTGTTTCAGTAAGGAGGTTCAACCAACTCAGAGTTTAAACTTGAACTCTATGGAGATAACAGTCCTAGGAGATGAAGGTAATCCCGCCTTCCCCCTTGCGCTTGCAAAACTCAAGTGAGTGAGAGAATCTTGCCAGAAGTGTAAGCGCAAGGTTAAGAAAGATGGAACTGTACATCTCGGGCTATTTCGGAAGTTTTTATTCTACGTACACAAGAAGTCGTTTTTTACATTTGCAACAGTTTATTTTTAGGCACACAGATTAGCTTTACGCTATTAATCCGTTTTGCAGTTCTTGACACAGGTCGTTCCGCTTGCAAAACGCTGTTTACAGGCAATTGCATTTGGCCATATTTTGGCGAAAAAGTCTATGCGCTGAAAAATTGAACTCGGAAGAATACAGATCGTATTTATTTTGAATTAGCATGAAGCTGCAGTTCCACAATACATGAATTACTCTTGCAAAAAAATGAATAGACTGCAAATCTTATTTTCCTCACGCTTGAATCTCGATTTGCACCTTTACAAATCTTTTCTTGCGCTTGCAAATTTAATGTATGCTTGCAATCTTATGTACACTTGCACAACACGTACTC
>JAUMHE010024157.1:0-10247 GCA_032359235.1 Enteromius mattozi | reverse complement strand
AAGTTCATATAATCCAACTTTATTCAAACATTGCATATATAATTACACTACCAAAACATACATTAAAAACCACACGATAATATAGAGTGGATTATATTTTGCTCAAATATAATAGACTACAAATAAAAGAGCACCATAAAAAGTCTTTTAAGAATGTTTGCTGAACAAAAAGGAAAGCAGCTGAGACAGCCAGGTCACCAGCCGATGAAGCTGACTCGAGACTGGAGAATCATCCAGAGAGAAAAGGGCAGCGCAGATCCTAGTCAGGCACAAGTCACAACCAAGCAGCCAGTCTGGGGACAGAGAATGATGCGCGGCTGGCACAGGAAAAACTGAGCAGAGAACAAGAGAGAGCAAAATCAAATAGCAAGCCACCAATATAGTAGGACACAAACAGGATCTTGATATGACAGTACGCGAAACAGAGCACACGATAGCAGAGAAATGAAAGGAAAGAAGATACATATAGCTGAGCTAAGCTGAGCGCAGCCAGTGCTTGAAGTAATTTTTACATTAGCAGATCACAGTATAACATTTTATTATTGTAATTTTGACTTTATTCTTAAAATAGTATGACATTAATCTTAGTTAAGTGTTACACTAAAAACTAAACAAAAAACTAAACTAAAAAATAGGAAGTTGACGAACATACAGTGGGTACGGAAAGTATTCAGAACCCCTTAAATTTTTCACTCTGTTATATTGCAGCAATTTGCTAAAATCATTTAAGATCATTTTTTTTTCCTCATTAATGTACACACAGCACCCCCTATTGACAGAAAAACACAGAATTGTAGACATTTTTGCAGATTTTTTAAAAAGAAAAACTGAAATATCACATGGTCCTAAGTATTCAATTCAATTTTCAATTTTATTTATATAGCACCATTAAAAACAACAATTGTTGACCAAGGTGCTGTACAGGCAGTCAAATATCAACAACATATAAATATTTAAAACATTATGAAATACAGCACAGACCAGCACTGTCAAATTCCAGTTAGCTACAGTTGTAAGCAATTGAAAATAGATGGGTTTTGAGTTTTGCTGTAAACTCATGCAATGTGGAGACAGATCTAATAGAAATCGGTAAACTGTTCCAGAGTTTTGGAGCAGCAACTGCAAACGCTCAGTCACGTCTTGATTTTAATTTAGACCGAGGAACATTTAATAATCTCTGGCTGGAAGACCTGAGAGACCGTCCGGGATTATGAACAGATATTAATTCTGAAAAATACAGAAGTGCTAACCCATTCAGTGTTTTAAAAACCAGCAACAGAACTTTAAAATCAATTCTATATCGAATTGGGAGCCAATGTAAGGACATTAAAACTGGGGTAATGTGCTCTTGTTTACGCACACCAGTGAGGAGCCTAGCGGCAGCATTTTGTACCATTTGCAGTCGATTAAGAGCCACTTGATTAATACCCATATACAGGGAATTGCAGTAGACAAGCCTCGTAGATATAAAAGCATGAATGACCCTTTCAAAGTCTTTAAAAGACAAAAATGGTTTCACTTTAGCTAAGACTCTAAGATGGAAAAAACTGGTTTTGACTACTGAACTGATCTGTTTGTGAAATTTTAGAGCACTATCGAAATAGACCCCCAGATTCTTCACTACTGGTTTCACATAAGACCCTTTGCTCAGTATTTAGTAGAAGCACCCTTTTGATCGAATACAGCCATGAGTCTTTTTGGGAAAGATGCAACAAGTTTTTCACACCTGGATTTCTCACACAGCAGCTGTGTAATGGGGAAGAGGAAGAGAGAAAAGATAAGATGTCGGCCAAGGTCTGGGCCCCTGCAGGGCTCTGTATTCGTTTCCTTGTTTCAATTAAAAGTCCAGATGTTTTTTCAGCTGTATTTGACTTAAAAGTAAGAGTGTTTTATAATGAACGCTGATTGGTGCTGTTTGGTATCGCAGCTTGACTTATGCTAATTTGTATTGAAAATTTTTATTTAAGTACAGTATTGATTGATTGTGGCAGTGTACATACACTGTTGAATTATTAAAAAGTACTTATTTATTTAACATAAATAAATAAATTCCACTTCAAGCAACTCAGCAAATAGAAAAAAAAGAGCAAAAGTTAGAAATGTTAATCCTACAGAAATGTTAGTGTCACACTCTTTGTCTGTTTAGTTTCGTTTTCACGTCCCCCTGTTTTGGTTTCATTTGGTTTCTCCCTGTATGCCCATATTTGGTTTTCCTGTGTCTAGGTGATTATTAGTTGATTATGTCCCACCTGTGTTTCCCCAGCTGTCATCCCTTTTCTCATCAGTTTGTTTGTATAAATACCATGTCTTTTGAGTTCCAGTTTGTCAGTCAATGTATGTATTACCCTGCGTGTGTAATTGTCCTGAATGTTGGAAACTTCTCCACAGTCTGAGTTATTCTGATTAAAAGACTTTCATGTTGATTGAAATCCACGTTTCCTGGGCTCTCCTTCACCAGCAGCAAAACAGCACCGCAGCAACCGTGACAGTTAGGCTACTTGTACTGCCCAGTAAGAGTCTCTGAATACTTACTTCAAATTATGAGAAGGGGTCCAATGAGCCATCTTGTTAATGTGGAGTAACTGATCGCTGTAAGATAAAATGTCAAACTTAGTGTCATGTCAATAACAGCTGTACAGAAAAATATTTAAAATCTAACACTTGATTTGAATTAATTTAGTGCATATTAAAATCATTGATTTGCACTTAACTGCATCCTTGAGACTTTGAGGGAAGAAATAAAAAAGTACTTAACCATGACTGGATAATAATAGTAACATACACATCTAATAAGTAATCAAACAAATAGCTTTTGTAAAAATGCATATTTTATGTATCTGTCCATCTATATGCTAAATTTATGCCTAATATCCCTGCTGAAAAAACAGAATATTCTGGTTAGGTATGTTTTGATGTTGGGATGCTGGTTTAAGCTGGTCCTTTGCCAGCACATGACCAGCAATACCCATATAGTGTGCCAGCTTTAATCGGCATGTAAGACTCATTCTCTACGTGTGTGAGAGAAACAGAGTGCTTTCCTCAGCGCTTACTGCTCTGTATTGGCAGAGTAAAACTTAATCGTTTACTCAGTGTGTTCAAATGTAGGCAAGTGAAAATGTATTTGTGCTAAAATTTCTTTTACACGTTTAACAGAAACACAGGCGAGGTAAATGTAACACTGTCTAATGGCTAATGATACATTATTGTGAGTGCGAGTTCAAGTCGCTGTCTTTGTGCTGAAATTTCAATCACTTTTCATAGCTTTAACTTTTGGTGTAGTGTTAAAACACTATTTCATTTACATGACCAGAATATGTTTAACGATTTGTCCTAAATATCAGTAACGGTGATATCTGGATATTAAAAGAAATATTAGCATTAACATTATATTAGCATTATTAGCACTTAGCATTAAGTTTATTAACAAAACAAATAAATCTCACGTTGGACACGAAAATTGTAGGTTTTGTTTGGATATTTATCTATCTTATTCATCTAAAAGAGAAATCATAAGCAATACTTGCGTATCCTTGAGGAAGCACAACGGTCCGTTAAAGTTTAAAAGGTGCTTTGGAACAGTGACGAGTACATGTCGGATAGTGGTTGTCCAGACAGCCTAAACACAACCTTAAACACAAAATTTATTTTAATAAATTTTAAAATTAATTTTAATACATTTTACTGAGAAATAGCGTGAAACAGGTGAATAAAGATAGTCGATGTTTAATGTTAAGAAATTATTATTTCAAGACATGTAAAGCATTTTGGCTTGTTTATGTGGGCCGTCCCAAACATGGTTGCAGTGGGCCTCATTTATCAATCTAACGTAGAAACAAGCGCAAATCCGTGCACACAAATCAATGTACGACAGAGTTGAGTCATGAAACATTCATAGGCCGCCAATCTCGTCGCACGAATGATCGCACGTTGATTAATGCGGCGGATGAAAACAATCGTTATTTAAATATCACGCCTCTAAAAACACCCGGTTTAGAAGCCTCGTCCTATTGTTTATGACACAGAGAAACGACACCCGGCCAAAAAGAGGAAAAGATCTCATTAAAGAGAAATGCTACATTTGTTCATGTAATTTATATGTACAGTTTTATGAGTAAAAAAGTATGTGAACCTTTTGGAATTTCATTGTTTTCTGAATAAATTTGTCATAAAAATGTGGTCAAGGGTACTGACAAACATAATGTGTCTAAAAATAATAACACAAAAAAAGTCTGATCTTTCATGTCTTTATTGAACACACTCATTCAACATTTTGCATAACCCATCATAGGACCAGTTTAAACCAGCATCCCAGCATCAAAACATACCTAACCAGAATATTCAGCATATATACAGCATTTTTTGCTTGTTAAAATTATTAGTTTTCATTGACTAAGACTCAGTTTAACTTTCAGACTTCTTTCATATGAGCCAATTAAGGCAGAAAATGCTGGGTTAATGAATATTAATCACAAGTCATATTGCGTTTCATATTGATCCCTGCTAAAAAAACAGCATGCTGGTTAGGTATGTTTCGATGCTGGTTTATGCTGGTTTTTGCTGGTCATGTGCTGGCAAAGGACCAGCTTAATCCAGCATGAACCATCAAATGAGCAGCTTAAACCAGCATCAAAACATACCTAACCAGAATATTCTGGTTTTTTCAGCAGGGATATTAGGCATAAATTTAGCATATAGATGGACAGATACATAAAATATGCATTTTTACAAAAGCTATTTGTTTGATTACTTATTAGATGTGTATGTTACTATTATTGTCCAGTCCTGGTTAAGTGCTTTTTTATTTCTTCCCTCAAAAATTAAGTGAACCCTTAGAATTAATAAGTGGTTGACCCCTGTAATAATCTCAACAAGGCGCTTCCTGTTCCAAAAGGTTCACATACTTTTTCTTGCAACTGTATATTAAAATATTAGTAAATGCAAACATTATAGCCTCTTTCCCTCACTATAGGCTACAACAAATATTTTCAATTTAGCAGTATTCAGAACAGAACAAAAATTAAAAATAGGTAGTTAAAATTATATATTAAACTATAAAATAAAACACACATTAGGCCATTGCCATTCATTATAAACAGCATACAAATGGTTTGCTTAACATGTAGCCTAAAAAAACTTTTATGATGAATAGCTGAAATGTCAGGCAGCATGACAACTATAATGCTGTTTGTGTGTGTGAGCCGTCTGTGCGACCAGGTTGATTAAATAAAATAAAGGAAATAAATAAAATGTATTAAGAGTTTCACAAAAATTAGTGTAGCCTATACATGTTGCACAGTTTTTTTTTCATTTGTTAATCTGTTAACTGTTTTAATATTGCCAATATAACTTGTGTGGTCATATTTATTTTATTCCTTTTATGGACATTCTGGACTTTTTATGGACTGTTCTATGGACTGCAAGTTCATGTGACTCCACAACTTGTGTACACGAGCTGAGACCAGACGTGAGATTTGATCGTAGCCACAGCTACAGCTGTCCATATTGATAAATTCCAAAAAAATTTTGTCGTACGTTCGTTTAGTAAATGAGGCCCAATGTGTTTATTGTCAAACTCCAAAACCTAATTTTTTTAATTCTTCAAAAATTCCATTATTTTTATTTGAAAAATATATTTATTTTCAATGTGTATGGGGCATGTTGTCACATTTCACTACCAATTTTTGAAGGTAGATAAAGAAAAACGTACACACTGTAATTATGAAACAAAGCGACATATTTGTACTAGACAAATGTGAAATTACTGTGGATAAAAAAATGATACTCTGAAACCCTTGTCAATTTGAGAAAGTCAAAAAGTGTTACTTTATCCCTCACTCTCCCCTAGATGAAAATATAGCACAAATCTGCCATAAACATTAATGACATAAGCATTACAATGAGAGCTTTATAGAATGTGAAATCTATAGTAACGTCTGTCCTTGCCCGTGTTTCAGCACACTGTTGAAAGCTTATTACCGCAGGAGCTCTCTCTTTCTCTCTCTCGCTAAAGCGCATAACTTACAATTCACTGGCATATGCATCCTTTTGTTCAGATACATGTTGTAATGTTACATCTACTGTATGTTATGTATTTAAGTTATTTGATTAATATCATAGGAGGTGTCATAGAACGGTTTCAGTTTATTGGCAAAAGCTTTACCTCAGGCAGCTATTCTTTTTTTCTTTTCTAATCATGTGTTCATGTGTGTCATGTTCATGTTTTTGTTTGTAACATTCATTTTCATAACAGTCTTAAGATATTTTTTTATTATCTGAGTGCTCTTTATTTATTTTTTAAACCTATCGATGTTTAAAATAAAATTATCGCCAAAAATGCCCATCCCTAGTAAAAATGTCCATAAAAATCAATCTGTTATGAAGGGGACTGAGACATGCAGATCCATTCGCAGGGCTTTATTGAAAGACATGGTCAAACAGGCGGGGTCAAGACAACAGCAAACAGGAATAACAGAGGTAATACACAAGAATAGTCCAGAGCGGTAGCGATGGTTGGTCGATGTGCGTGAATCATACGAAAGCAGACGTGGCTGGAACACAAAACACATGTAGGTTAACGACAGGACAGTGTGAGAGTTCAAAACTTTGGGTGTGTATTATGCAAATTACTAACCTGGTGCACACGGGTGCTCATTAGTAGAACACTCCAAATTCACTAACTGAAGAACCAGTTTAACACTAGAACTACTAAACCTGCGCAAATTTGCATAAAATCCAGGACCTGGCCCCCTCCTTTTGTTTTTCAAATGAGTCATTACCTGAGAGAGCTAGAACATTTGCATTTGCAAGCCAGGGGGGGGGTAGGTTTGTTGCACAGCTGAACTGAGAGAGAGTCATGAGTGTATGTGCTTTTTTCTATAGGCTTGTATAGCGCATATCAGAAAAAATTGTAAAAACACAGCTTGCAAAACACACTGCACAATGAGAGGTATTCTCCACTTCAGTGCTTAGAAGTGGAAGCGTCTCCTTGACAATTTATGCACCAAAAAAACAAGACTTTGCATGTTCTAAGTTCCTTGCACCAAGATGTGACGATCGGTGCCGGCAGAAGAGGAAACCCAACACGATAACAGACTATAACCACATGAAGGTATGTAAATGTGTGCATAATTTTACACCAGTGATACAATCTTTTCTGATCTGTACTATACAAGCCTATAGAAAAAAAGCAGATATACTCATAACTCTCTCTCTCACTCTCTACTTTTACAGTGTGGTGTCGACATGTTGGACCAAATGGCGCGGATGTATTCCATAAGAGCAGCAACACGCAGGTGGCCAGTAGCGTTTTTTACAATATGCTGGACCTGGCGGCGGTGAATGCCTTTATTCTTTACAAGGCATGTACAGGGTGGAATGGCAAAAGAAGATTGTTTCTGAGTCTTCTAGCAAGTAAACTCCGTTGCTGATTCATGCAGCACAAGGCAATAGAGGCAGAGAGGAAGGCTGCTGAGGCTGCTGTGCCAGGAAAGGTTTGGACAACTCAGTGCCAGGTGCAAGAGAGTTGCAACAGGAATCGCAGCAGGTTTACCTGAAAAGGAAAAATTCACCTGTGCCAACTGCAGGGATGATGGACACTGGGTATGCAAACACTTCAAAGTTTGAAACATATGTTTCTAGTGTTGAAACTTGTATATAGTTGTGTGAGAAAATAAAAATTCAGTTTTTTGAATCTCTGTTGGACAGTTGTTTTGACTATTCCAGATGATTTCAGCATGGTAAAAAACACATATCTATTTATTACATTCATTGCCACAATGAATCTCAGAAACTCAGTTCAACAGTTCAACTCAGTGCAACAAACTTTCCCCACACTGCAAAAAATGCTTTCTAAGACTAGAGTTTTTGTCTTGTTTCCAGCCAAAATATCTAAAAATTCTGAAATCAAGAAAAATTTTAAGAAAAAATTATTGTCTTGTTTTCAGAAAAAAAAACAAGTCAAAATTAAGTGACCTTTTGCTTAGAACAAGCAAAATAATCTGCCAATGGGGTAAGCAAAATAATTTTATTTCAAACAGAAAACAAGATAATTTGCCTACCCCATTGGCAGATTATTTTGCTTGTTCCAAGTAAAAACTCACTTAATTTTAGCTTGTTCTAAAAACAAGACAATTTTTTCTTGTCTAGAAATTATTCTTCTTGATTTGAGATTTTTTTAGATATTTTGGTTGGAAGCAAGACAAAAAATCTAGCCTAAGACAGCATTTTTTGCAGTTCACCTGACTTGCAAATGTGGTAATGGGTAATGGTAAATTACAGGTAATGGCTCATTTGCGCAACAAAGGAGGAGCTCAGCGGGGGCGGGCTTGCACCAGGAATACATTTTTCAGTAAATCCAGTGTTAAGAACAAACTCATGTTCGTACGCTTGTGTAACAATTTCGTGAGAAGTTATAATATGTGTAAAAATACGAAACAGATGGAAACAGTTCAAAGAAGGAGTGTGCTGAATGTGAGGGTTCCGGAGTGATTTTTCCAGCCCTTTTCTCACTCTGGATAAGTACACTTGGAGAGTGGGGAGGGTTGTACCAATGATTCACTCAGCAGTCCGGACAATGCTATGTAGTTTTCTGAGGTCAGATTTGGTAGCTGAGCTGAACCAGACCGTTATAAAAGGGATTCAATGATGGCAGAGTAGAACTGCTTCAGCAGCTCCTGTGGCAGGTTGAACTTCCTCAGCTAACGAAGGAAATACGAACTCTGCTGGGTCTTTTTAACAATGGAGTTGATGTAAATGTCCCACTTCAGGTTCTTAGAGATGGTGTCGCTCAGGAACCTGAATGTCTCCATAGTCGTTACAGTGCTGTTCATGATGGTGAGTGGGGGGAGAGCAGAAATCCACTGTCCTGAAATCCACTATCATCTCTACTGTTTTGAGCATGTCCAGCTCCAGACAGCCAGCTCTTTAACCTCCTATCTGTAAGCAGACTCATCACCATCCATGAATGTGTTAAAAGCCAAGCTAAAGTCCACAAATAGGATCCTCACATAAGTCCCTGATCTGTCTAGATTACGGGTTCTCAACCTTGGTCTTGGAGGGCCACTGCCCTGCACAGTCTTAGCTTTATATAATACACATTTCATTTCTTTTCATGAGCTAGCTCACATTAGCCTCAATATTAGCCTCACAGGAAACACTCAAATAACACTCAGCACCTAACCACTCACAAGATGTTGTAAGGTACTCAAGGTGTCAAGATATGATATAGTCCATTATAAATGAAGTAGATTTATTATGGTGTTCATTGTGTGTTATAAATAATCATACTCTTAAAAGTTATAATCACAAATATGTAAATATTATAATGTATTAAAATTGTTTTTATGATTATTCATGAGATATTATAACACATTATACGTTTTTTTTTTTTTTTTATATAATGCATTATGCTTTCATTATAATGCCTTAGGAGTACCCTTCTAATGTATTATAAATGCAGGCTTCATAGAAAGTGTTACCAGAGAATATTGATGCTGAAGTCTGGATTGTTTCATATTGGTGTGTATTTATGTAGTGAAAGGGGATTTTTTTTTTAGATTTCCACCAAGCTGTTAATGTTGTCTTTATTGCAATATTTTGAAATAGATTGTGTTTATTGATGGTGTTGTTAAATCGTTGCAAGTCTGATACTGGAATTTCTCTACATGCTGATTGTTCAAGTTGTATCCATGGGTTTTGAAGGTGATTGTTATTAATCCAATTGGTTAAGTGGTGTAGTTGTGCTGCCAGATAGTAATATTGGAAATGTGGTGCCGACAATCCTCCTTGTTCTTTAGATTTCTGTAATGTGTTTAATGCAATTCTAGGTTTCTGTTTTATCCTATACAAATTGTTTATTGTACTGTTGAATGTATTGAACAATTTTTTTTGTAGGTTGTATCAGGATCATTGTGAATAAAGAAGTGATTTTCTGTAAAACAGACATTTTGATTATGGCCATTCATCCAATAATTGATAATGGGAGATTTAACCAGCGCTTTAGGCCATTTTTTACTGTCTTTAATTCTGGAGTAAAGTATCCCCTTTTTCAAATCAAGCCATTCTCTGATTATTGGTCGTGTGATGTCACACAGGCCCAGGCCCCTCCCACAATTGTTGATTGACACTTGTAGGGCAAAATTAGCTCAAATATACAAATAAATCAAATCAGACTCATTTAAGATTCTATAGGGAATTTGAACAGAATCACTGTTTTACGGCGGATCACTGAGTCGGTCTGCGATTCACTG
>JAUMHE010024156.1:0-10257 GCA_032359235.1 Enteromius mattozi | reverse complement strand
TACTTATTAATGTTCAGTGCTTTGCTACAATCTGTATTGTTAAAAGCGCTATATAAATAAAAGTGACTTGACTTGACCGAATTGGACCTCTCTGGAGTCAAAGCAATGCAGACGGATTCCTATCACTTACCCGAAACCGAGAGAACCCGTAGACTCTGGGAAGGTCGCTGCCTATACTGTGGAGAACACAATCACTTTATCCGTGGATGTCCCGTCCGTCCTCCATTTCTTGCGGTGAGTGTTGCTTATGTTCACCGTCCGGTAAACATGATTCCTCTAATTACCGCAGCACTCATCTTTAACACTCACCTCTTTATAGTAAGGGTCCTGGTAGACTCCGGGGCCGCTGGGAATTTTATCTCCTCCCGCTGTCTTGACAGCATGCAGCTTCCTCAATGAAAAAATCCCATCTCATATCGCATTACTACCATCCAGGGCACTCCTTTAGATCTCAAGCCTGTGAATGCTTGCACTCCCTTACTTACCTTACAGATTGGATGTTTGCACACTGAGTCCACTAAGCTTCCTGGTTCTTCGTAACGCGACAGTAGATGTAATACTGGGAAGGCCCTGGCTCGCTCAACATAATCCCCAGATAGAATGGGGTTCTGGTGAGATCTTAAAGTGGAGTGATAAATGTTAAGTTAACTGCCTGTTGTCATGTCCCAAGCCCTAAGGTCCTGATTTGTGTTGCCACTCCACCTCCATCGAAAGTCCCGGAATCCACTCACGTCATGCCCATTCTGCCAGAATATCAGCCGTATGTGGATGTCTTCAGCAAGAGTGCCGCCACTCACCTGCCCCCGCATCGCCACTGGGATTGATTACCGGGTTCTAAATAGCCAAACTGTAAAATTCGCTTACCCCCTGCCTCTTGTTCCAGCTACCTTGGAGGAATTATGCCAGGCTCGTATCTACAGCAAGTTTGATCAAGTTTTGATATCAGGTCATGCCATATGGCCTCTCTAACGCACCATCCATTTTTCCAACGAGATATTCCGTGACATGCTCCACAAATTCGTCATAATATATAAAGAGTTTCGTTGCAAAACCTTAATCTATGTGTGAATTGCTGCCATTAATAAAATTTAAGAATGTACATTTTAGGCCTACTACAAAATGTATTTTTTCACAAAACGCAATATCCGCCAGACCAGTTTCTTTACAAAGTGCGATATAACGGTTATAGAACGAGCGAGTGAGCGCAGCATCCCCTGGGAAGAGAGTCACCGCCGGTGAATACACACTCACACAAACAAAACATTGATTCACTAGCTTTTCTTAATGTAGTTGCAAACCAATTTCGGGAGAAAGCGTGTACAAAACTCAAACCAGCTGTTACCAATCTTTCAATCAGCACGTCCCCATCGTAAGCCAATCCAGTCGCTATTAACCACTATAAATAGGCCAGTTTCCTTCCCTTCCGCATCTCGTTTTTGCATTTCCCTCCGCCTCCCCTTCTCCGCTGATCGCTCCTTCCAGGGGGGGCACGCCCTCGTTTAGGGCTCTCGTTACTAGGGCTCTGGGTTCACCGAACTCCCGGCTCGCCCCCGACAGCTCGCCAAACTTGTTATTATTTATCTTTGAAGAAGCGCGAACTCGTGAAATGGTATTACAGTAGTAGAATATAGCCTAAGGTGGATATATAGCGTTTTGCAAAAAAAAAAAGTTATGTTATGTTGTGTGTTCTGGCCAAAACTAACTCAGAATCTTATTATTATTAATCAATCTTTGTATATACTATTCCATTTATTTATGATTTATTGTTTTTTTAACCAATTTAAGATGTTTGACAATGTTAAGATAAATATGTTGCATTTTGGCATGGTTTTTGACTTATTTATGAACTATTTATGGACATAAAATTAAATAAAAAATATCCTGGATTTGAAGAATATTGTGTCCCTGGCCTTCACTGAGCTCAAGTAATAGTTTAATGTACAAAAATTGTGAATGAACTTGACTGTTGATGTCTTAAATAATAATGTCAAATAACCAACATTTATCAAAATGGATATATCTCGTTTTGCAACGAAACTCTTCATGTATAGATGATATATTGGTATACTCACCCAACCTATCCACCCACAGAATCCATGTCCAGCAGGTCCTTCAATGACTCAGAGCATTCACTATACCTCAAAGCTGAGAAATGCAAGTTCCATAAGACCCAGGTTCAGTTCCTAGGATATGTCCTCTCCCCTGCCGGGATCGCCATGGAAGGTGGCAAGGTAGAGGCAGTACAACAATGGCCAACTCCCACCACTACAAAGGCCCTACAACGATTTTTAGGATTTGCGAATTTTTATCGTAGGTTTATAGTAGGCTTTAGCCAGATCACTGCACCCCTTACTTCACTGCTCAGAGGAAGGCGTAAGACTCTGGAGTGGACTCCGGAGGCCGACATCGCTTTTGGTCAGCTCAAGCATGCCTGCTGCACTGCCCCTGTACTTTCGACACCCAGACCCCAATCTCAAATTCATAGTTGAGGTAGATGCAGCTACGTTAGGGGTAGGAGCCGCTCTCTCCCAATATCATGGGAGACCCTCCGATGCTCCAACGCTACATCCCTGTGCCTTCTTTTCCAGGAAGTTGTCGGCGGCCAAACAAAATTATGACGTAGGCAATAGGGAACGAACCCAAACCCGTTCTACCTGCCACAGCCTTCCTAGCACCCGTTCAATGGGAATTAGACAGTCAGCTACAGTCGGCCACCCAGCTTGAACCTGCTCCCCCTGAGTGCCCACACGACAAGACTTACGTGCCCACCACGCTCCGTCTGCCCATGCTTGATTCAGTTCACACGTCACCCGGATCTGGGCACCCCGGGAATCGCCGAACTCTCTCACTCCTACAGCTATGGTTCTGGTGGCCACGAATGGCCCGAGATGTCAGCCGCTACATTCGCGGATGTCCTGTTTGTGCTATTACGAATGTCCCACGTCGCCTGCCTGAAGGCAAGCTACTACCCCTGCCAATACCCCCGTCGCCTATGGTCCCATCTCGGCATCGACTTTGCCACCAACCTTCTCAGATCAGAGGGGTACACGACGATTCTGGTGGTGGTAGATCGTTTTTCAAAGAGTTGTAAGCTCATTCCTTTAGCAGGCATACCTACCGCTTTAGACACTGCCCAAGCCCTATTCCACCATGTATTCCGTCACTTCGGCCTCCCGGAGGATATCGTGTCCGACCGTGGGCCCCAATTTACATCAAGGGTCTGGAAGGAGTTCTTTCGCTTACTGGGAGTCACCAAAAACTTGTCCTCTGGTTATCGTTATGAACGAAAGATTCAGGAGATTGCACGATACCTCAGGGCCTACTGCCATGAACACCAGGAGGACTGGGCGCAATATCTCCCGTGGGCCGAATACGCCCAGAACTCGCTGCGCCAGGAGTCTACTGGCCTAACTCCTTTTCAGTGTGTGTTAGGTTTTCAGCCCCCACTGTTCCCGTGGTCCGAAGGACCTTCCATGGTCCCAGCCATTGACTACTGGTTTTGCGAAAGCGAACGAGTCTGGGATTCAGCTTATTAGCACCTGCAGCGAGCTATTCGAAGACACAAGTCCTGGGCAGACACTCGCAGGTCAGACACACCCCTTTACCAACCTGGGGAAAAAGTATGGCTCTCCACACAAGACATACGTCTCAGGCTCCCTTGCAAGAAATTAAGCCCCCGTGTCATTGGACCCTTCCCCGTAATTCGGCAAATTAACGAAGTCACATATGAGCTCCAGTTGCCACCCCGTTACCGCATCACACCCACCTTTCATGTGTCCCTGTTAAAACGATACACTGACCCTCTGTTTCCTCCCTCCTCAGAGCACTCGGAGCCCCCTCCTCCTCCTGAAGTCGAGATCACCGAAACCATCTACGGGGTTAAAGAGATCCTCAATTCCCGGCGGCGGGGCTGCCGAACCCAGTACATGATAGATTGGGAGGGATATGGACCGGAGGAAAGGTGCTGGGTGGACAAGGATGACGTACTCGACCCTCTACTCACCGAGGAATTCTACTGTCACCATCCCGATCGTCCTGTTCCCAGGGGCGTGGTTGTCCCCGTCGTCGGTTGAGAGCGTCAGGAGGGGGTGATGTCACGCCGTCACTATCCACTGATCCCAGCACAGCCACCTACACCTGCTCTCAATCACCTGACTACTAATGAGGTCCACCTGTCTTCACTTACCTGTGCGTGTTAAAAGCCACAATCTTCAGTAGCTCTCCGGCTGAGCTAAAGGTGACAATCTGATTCCTATGCCTCTGTCTGCCTGCCGCTTGTGTACCGAACAGGATTTAATCCCCGGATTCGCCTGCCCACGTAGGACTGTACACCTACCTTGTCACTTACCTGCACCGAGCACTGAAGTCCAGGAAATCCCAGCCGCCGTGAGATCCTTACTCTGATACTTACCTGTGCCTGCCCAGTCTTGAAGAGATTCTAACGATCAGGAGATCGCTCACTATTGTTTATTTTCCAAGAAGGATGGCTTTAAGTTGATGTTTCCCCACTTTCCAGTTCTGTTGTGAAGTTTGATTTATGTTCAATAAATACTTAACCTTCTTGACTATACCTGTTTGCTGAGTCGTTGTCTGAGCGTTACAGCAAACAGTCTTACCTACTTTTAATTACAGGGCTGCTGTTCTGTCAAACACTGGAAGTATTGAATAAGTATTAATATCTATGATTACACATATGCATATATACATTATATTGGTCTATAGTATTGTTTTACAATTTATAAATGTTTACCTTGAAAAAACAAAACAAAACAAATGACTAAGTGTTGTTTTTTTTTTTTCTTTATAATTGCCTATGTAATTGTCTCAATTATGTGAATGAATGACTTAATTAAAAATCTTAAGCCATGAATATGTCTAAATTATGCTAAAGGAAACAATTTAATTTGTATGAAATATTAATGCCTTTAATTTATTTAGATATTTAGCTAGTTAGTGGGGCAAAAATTAATTTTGTACTCCGCTAGCACTAGTGAGTACAACAGGGTGCTGACCTTAGATCAGATTGATTATACGTCATCTGTCATCATTGGATTAAACTAGTGGAGGTTCTGGAACAGCATGCGATTCCTAGAGCATACACTCCTAAAGTGCAAATTCACATGCACACAAGCACGTACATACGCGCACACACACCGACAGTGAGGGCTTAATGGGACCTGCTGCTCTCATCTAGAGCATGTTTTATTTGATGTATAGTCAACTGTTTCTGAAGGCAATTTTCTGGCATTATAAGTCAAAACCACTCGAGATATTTCTTAAGGCACATCAGAAGCAGCATTTAAAATCCTTAACCTCCCTATTCTCTATTTATCTTTTCCCTGCACTCTCATACTGTATAAGGATAATCCTCACAGTGCCAGAATCCACCCAGAGCACATTGAGGGTACAGCAAACCCCTGAAAGAGAAAGTCAGGACTGGCAAGAGAAAGGGGACAGGGTAGTTTCTTAATGCATTGAGTATGTTGTAGAGAGGAACAGCAGGAGGATGAAATTTCTCTTACATTCCCCCTTTGTTTCCCCAGATTATGCATCACCCTATTAATTGCTCAAAAACATGCTTAAAATAATAATTCACCTACAAACGGTATTTTTTTCATTGTTTACTCATATGTTCCAAAATTTCTTCCATCTAAAGGGTTAGTTCACTCAAAAATTACACATTTTGATATTAATTACTCACCCTCATGTCGTTCCAAACCCATAAGACCTCCGTTCATCTTCGAATTAAGATATTTTTGATTATATCAGAGAGTCATCTGACCCTCCATAGACAGCAATACAACTGATCCCAGATCCAGAAACGTAACAAAAACACAGGTAAAAAAAAAAGTCATGTGACATCAGTGGATAACCCTCACTTTTGCGATGCTACGGGAATACTTTTTTGCGCAAATAAAACAAAAATAACATAATTTACTCTTCTCCCGTGACTTACGTATTCCACCATGCTCAACACACCGTGTACGCAAGCTTTAACGTATTTGACTTAATCAGCCTTGTTCACATCTGGGTGAAAGCAGGGGCATCTGCGTAATCTGCGGCTGTTTGTGCCTAGAAGAAAGTAATGTTCTCTAAAATGGCGGAAGACGTAAGTCATAGGAGAAGTATGGTTGAGTATATGATGTTATTTTTGTTTTCTTTGCGCAAAAAAAAAAAAAAAAAGTATTCTCCTATCGTCGCAAAACTTAAGTTGACCTACTGATGTCACATGGACTTTTTTACCGGTGTTTTTACCACGTTTCTGGACCTGGGATCATTTCATTTGTATTGCTGTCTATGGAGGGACAGATCATTATAAAAATCTTAATTTGTGTCCTGAAGATGAACGAAGGTCTTATGGGTTTGAAACGACATTAGGCTGAGTAATTAATGACAGAATTTTCTTTTTTGGGTGAACTAACCCTTTAATGCAAAAGGATATAAGAATGTTAATGCTGCTGTTTTCCAGACAGTGAAAATAGATAGTGATTTATACAGTCAAGTATAGGCCATCTTGGGTCCTGTACATGTGTATGTATGTGTAACCCAAATCACTTTTTACCCAAAATCCACTAATTATTATTATTATTATTATTAATTATAACTGTCCCTGACCTTTTGACATTTAAGAGGTAATTGTACTATAAAACCATTATTTAAGTTTTAGAACGCAAATGCATTTCTCCAAGCTCTAAAGAGCTTCATGTTGCTCCTCAGGTGACAAGAACATTTATATATGAAAAAGCAATATTATGGCTCAGATATTGCAGAGTGGAGTTAATACATCCACTCGTCAAAATTCTACACCCAAAACTGCTCAGTGGGATTCCAGAAAGCAGGTTATATGACACACTAGGCTATGTTTAAGGGTAAGTAAACTGATTAACTCAGCTTTCGGTAGGAACAGGCCCACCTATTTATATATATATATATATATATACACACACACACACACACACATAATGATATAACTGCGAGAGAAAAAAAGTAGGCTATTGAAATATAGGTTTCTTCCCATTTCGTATCTTCTTTATGTGTTACGTTGAGAAACAAAAAAACATTACTGTAATGGGATTTTGTGTCTGTACGTTGCTCTGTAAGTTGTTGTTTATTGTACATTTGTGATCGTGCTGATATTCTGAAGAAAAAACAAAAAACAAAAATAGGACTCTTGTTTGTGTGATACTGTATAGACTAGGTCCTACATCATAGCTATGTTATAAAAAACAAATAGTCATTAAATAGTTCTTTGACGATAAATATTGGACGATATTTCTTTCCCACTATTTGTTATGTCAGTACGACAAAAGAGAGCATTCAAAACAGATAGTTGCATTATCACAACAAACAGAAAGTGGCAGTCAAGCCCAATGGTAAGTCCGGCCATGGTTAAGACAGGTGCTAACGGGAAGCAGTCATGAGTCACATATCCCACATATCCCATCCCAGAGTACCCCTGCTAAAGGCTTGTGACCAAAAGGCACTCAGCAAAATGGTGGTGTCTTACCTGCTGACGTGAGGAATACTGCAATCATACGATAGTGCTTTCTGTGTGTGCCTTTGCACAAAGAGATCAGTGCGATTAGAAATGCCACTAATGTCACCAATGCTCCGGCTAATAACAATACCAGCGTTGCTATCTGCCAGTCTGAAAGAGAGAGAGACAGAAAATTATCAGTTAAGATGGTTAATGGTTGTAAGTGTTAAAGGGGTCATCCGGTGCCACGTGCACTTTTACAAGCTGTTTGAACTGAAATGTGTGTTTGGAGTGTGTGTACACAACAACCCTACAATGATAAAGATCCACCCAGTAGTTTTCTTTTAATTTAATAAAATAAGTTGCCCCTTATGAAATCAAGCCATTCTTAAATGGGGCCGCTCCCACAATAGATGATAGACAGCAGCGTGTCACACAGACTGAACTGGTGTCTTACCTCAGACCCGCCCTGAGTAAGCCGTCATCAGTCCGAGATGCAGAGACAAGCAAAAGTGATTGAGGTGTTTTGTTGTGGAATGTATTAATGAACATAGCAGTAGTCATTTACCCCCAACATCTGAGTGACTGAAGACGCAGAGGATTAACGTTACATTTCGTTCTGAAGGGAAACTGAAATGCAAATCGCCTTTCCTAATAATGTACTAATTAGCAAGTTTCACTATGAATACAGCTAAAAAAAAAGATCCTCAGAGAGTGCCTTGGAAAAGAGGGGCGGGGTCAGCGGAGCTCGTGAAGATTTAAAGGGGAAGTACACAGAACAGAGTGATTTCAAAAGAGCTGTTTTTGACAGGGTAAAATGGGCGTTTTTTACACTATCTTTGAGAAATTTTAAAACAAACTATATTACAAACTTTAAGACCCTAAAGAATCATGTCAGTTTGTGGAAAATTGGCTTTGTATGACCCCTTTAAGGTGATAAATAAAAACATTCCCAATGATGAGGAATCATGGCTTCTTTGTTTTTATTATCATTTAGAAACGCTAATACTTAAGCTTACCTTGGCTTTTATCTAAATGTTAGATTTAAAATTCTTTGGCAGAAAAACAAACATGTTGATACTGTCCAGTTGGGGTTATGATGCTTCTAGCTGCACTGAACATGCGTTCAGATGGTGTGCTTGTTGCGCAAATGCATTTTAAGCAACTGTGGCTAGGTATATTGTCTCATTATTCCACCACCAAGCAAGCAGGTCTTCGCTGGCCTCCTCTAATAAATAGCAACTGGAAATTGCTCTTGAGATATAGAAGTGCTTGCCCATTTAACACTTAACATGCCACACCGTTAAAACTACTTTGAAAGAAGTTAAATGTATTGTGTTCTATTGTACTTTGTCATGACACCAACTCCTCTCGCATCACTTCGCGACTCAGTGTAAAGGAAATGCCATGTATGGCGTTTGAGGTATTTTGTAAAATTTTGTGAATTAACACTCTAAATAAAACAATTTATAACAAATGGTATGTTATTGTAATGAGGAGTCAGAAGCCTTTGGATCCATTTGCAAAGGCTTTAATCAGAGTCGACAGGCAGAATCAAAGTCACAGAAACAGAGCAATGTAGACAAGGCAGAATCGTAAACAGATACCAGGCTGAGATCGGGGCAGGCAGCAATCAATCAGAATTGGGGTCAGGCAGAATGGTCAGGGCAGGCAGCAAACAGTCGTAGAATAATAAACAGTCCAAGGTAATACACAGAAAGAGAATCGCAATGGGGAAACGCTCAGAAATGTCGCCGGGCAAACAAGACTTCGCGTCTAAACAGTCTGTGAACCGGGCTTATAAAGGGTGTGGTTAATGGGGAACACCTGGGCTGGAGATAAGCCCTAGGTACAGGGAGTCTGGGAAATGAAGTCCGGGGGAAAGTTAGTATTCGGGTGAGGGTTCCCTCTGGTGGCGATTGGAGAGAGCCACAGAGGTGCAGTTGTGACGGTTATAAATACTGAATTCTATTTCAACTGTTACTATTATTGAAAAAGAATAGAGCGAGCTAGTGTCAGATGCCTTTTTTGTTTAGAAAAGGAATAGAGAAGCTAGTGTTCACGCATTTGTTTTAAAGAAAACAAGCTAGTTAGTAAATAAATAGAGTGCAAGTCTAAAAAGGGCGACGACTGCAAGTCTAATGGCTTGTTTCCAGTGGTATGGTTCGGTACAGTACGGTACGCAATTATGTCTGTTTCCATTGTCAGAAGTTGTGAATGGTCCTAAAATACCACACTGCACTTTTTTGGTACTCATCTATAAGGGTACCTAGCACAGCAAAGGATAGAAAAAAGGGTGGAGCTAAACTCACTGCACAACCTTGATTTGAGTTCCGCTCTGCTGTCTGTGAGTGTGGGGCTTATTTACATCAGAGTGCGCAAACACAAAATATTTTTAAAATATTTTTCTTATGTATCTGCTGAGAGCAGCCTCAAGTTCGGCTAGTCCTTCCGACATTTGCTCTAGCTCTGATGTCTCTGTAGTAATTAAACATGAGATAGAATTAGTTTTGGGTAATGTTATATTTAACAGGCATTTGTGGTCTCATGCATCTATTATTTGTTTCTATTCATATAGTTTTGGCTAAGCACAAAGTTATGTTTAACTTAATGTATTTATTTTGGACTTTACTGTAGTGCTGACTTTGTAGCATGTCTTGCTTTTGTCTTTATTTCCTCTTAAGCCTATTATACTTAACGGCTATACACACAGAAAAAAAATGGTGCTTCAGTGGTTCTTCAGCAGTTCTTTGGTGTGATTGTGGTGCTATATAGCACCG
>JAUMHE010024155.1:0-10258 GCA_032359235.1 Enteromius mattozi | reverse complement strand
ATTTAATAAGATGGCAGTACTGACACACAGATATCTCAAATATAAACAAAAAGCATAGAAACTTCAACGTTGGTTAATATGTAAAGTTGTAAATATGCAATGCTTGGATTTTACTGCCATCTAGTTGAACAAGTATGTAAAGTCCAGTTGTAGCCCAACCCAGAAGTTAGCGTCATTCTGGTTTAATAAATGATAAATGAACCACAGTTACAGAAAATATTATCAGTAAATGTAACACTTGGCCTGTTCACATCCTGTACAGTGGAATAAAATATGCTGAATAATAAGAAATGATGATGATTTGTAATGTATAATTATAATATGTACATAGCACATACTGTACATTGCAATACAATTACAGTAACTGGTTCTTGGTCGCAAAGAGACATGAAAAGTGTCTAGTTAATTGTTTGATTGTGTAGCAGGAATGCAAGGCAAACATACATTTTCTGTATATTATTGGTAAAATTCAAGCAGTAAAAGGAGATTCTTCCAAGTATTACATTTGGAAAAATGGACAGACAGGAAAAATGTTAAACATGTTACCTAAGAGAAAAAGAGTCCTATGTAACAATAGGACCACAAATCATATGATCATATTTTTAATTTTCTTTTCTCTTTTTAGCTGCCTCAAACCACATGGAACAAAATGCTCCATTAAAGCCAGAAGAAGAAGCAGCCAAACCCAGAACAGAGCCTCTCACCAAACACGGTGAGATGAGTCACACAGCCTGCTTGTTGATAATATCAGAAATGAATCTTAAACTAATATAAAATTATACTGATGTAGCCATATTTTAAACAATGTTAAAGAACGAATAATCATAAAGTGTAACACTTCACCTGTTCACATCCTATTCAGTGGAATAAAATATTCAGAATAATCAATAAATAAGAAATGATAGGGATCAGATATGTTGTATATGATGCACATACTGTACATTGCAATACAATTACAGTAATTGGTACTTGGTTGCAAAGAGACATAAATTGTTTAATTCTGTAGCAGAAATGTAGAGGAAAAAATTTATATATATATATTTAAAAAAACATGTTAAATACTGTTTTTTTTATTAATGATACATTTATGTGTGTGTGTATATCATTTATTTTGTATTTTTATGTAATGTATCTTTGTCTGATGAACATGTTTGAATGTATATAAAGTGTTTTTTTGTTTTGTTTAGTTTTTTTTTTTGCTACTGATATTGTCAACATATTTCATTTCAAGTATAAAACACTTTTATGGTTTTATGGGGATGAAATGACACATTTATGCACATTTATGCTAATTAAAAATAACTAAGATTATGTTTTTAACTGATACTGATATCGCCAACCTATTGTTACTGCATTTCAGAGTTCAATCCCCCAGAATTCTGCTTGAGTCCAGTTGATAGGGGCGATTGTGATCAATCTGTGAGGAGATTCGTTTACAACCCCAGGACTGAGAGATGCCAGATGTTTCGTTACACCGGCTGTGGAGGCAACAAAAACAACTTTGTCCACAGAAGACACTGCATGAAAATGTGCATGAAAGGTGTGTTTTCTGCAGCCCTTGCTTACTTTAAATAAGGTTTGATATTAAAACTGTGGAGAACTGCGCAGTTTAATATCAATAATGATGATGCATGCTCAGACATACAACTTGGGTTCCATTAGTCTGGACCACGAGAAAAGTAAAGCAGAAAATTTGTGTATGTTTTTGATTCTGTATGTTCAATGTTTTCTGTTTCAGATCACACCTGGAGAAAGCAAATACGGATAAAGACAAAGAACTCAAATATCTTATACCGGTCTGTCTAGGACATATAGTATTTTTTATGATGCCAAATCCTACAGACAGGAAATAGGAGAAAATAAGAAACAGCAGCATATAGTACCTCTCTGACCCAGAAACTCTTCTCATGTATATAATTATCACAGTTAATGGAATTTTAATTTGGCCTTCATATATAAAGACATTCTATGTATTTTAAATGTAAAACATAATCTTACACTTTATATTCTTTATATTATGGGGTAGAAAGGATATATATATATATATATAATTTTCTTTATTTCCATAGTGCCACTTGTGGTTCTATTTAACGCTATTTATGAAGATTCTAAATCCTTTGTCTTTCTTTTCCTTTATTTTTTGTTAAAATGTTCAATGTAATCTGTAATCTTTTTAATATGTTTAATCTGTATTATGTGTTGTTCATAAGTACACTCCAAATAGTTTTTTATGCCCTTGCACTGTGACCTTGAACTCTTAAAAATGGGGGCAATTTTATTTTTTAATCCAAGACACAGTGATTGAAAGTTGAGTCTAACATAAAATAATGTGACCAACAGATCTTCACTAAGACAACCACTTACCCCTATATGACTGTATACTTTACTAACATCTTAAATTTCCAGTAGAGTACCAGTAAATCCATTGTGGAAGGTATTGTAGGACTCGATGGTTTGAAAAAAGAAAGCACGTAAAACTGATTGCAACTCTGTTTTCTACACAAGATGGAGCTGTTACTCTTAGAAGACATTTTGAAATCCACTAGTGGTTAAAATGCCTTTACATGCACTCCTAATAAACAACTGTATTTCAATTCATTATGTTAATTAAATCTGCCTGAGCAGTTTTCTGCTCCACTTCACATTAGGTGGTTTTAACAATTACATTCTTAATTATTAAAATGGAAGCATGGTCAGTCTAAACAAATGCATTTTAAAATATATACAGACAGCTGTAGAGAGTAAGCATATATATATATATATATATATATATATATATATACGCATAACTACATGAAAATAATTGTAAACCTAATCCTAATCCTAATTCCTAACCCTATAACAACTGCACATGTTAATTAATATTACTCCGTACTAGTAACAAGGACAACCCTTATAATTTAAAATAACAAAGCAAACGGTGTAAGGAAAGCTCCAGTGTGCCAATGAGGCGGGGATAAGCTGTGATGATGTAACAGGAAGCTACTACACCGAATGTCTTACAGCCTGACAGCCGTCGTCATTCACACTCAGCGCGTCTCGTGCGCTCTTTCATCTCGCGCTCTGATATTGTTACATTGTTTCATGCCATCGTGACGTCGCGAAGGAAAGTAATGACTGTGCGTGTCTTTAAATAACAAGAAGACGCGTTTGTTTTTATCTGAACATCTCCAGAACACCTTGGATTTAATCAGCAGGTGAGGATATGCTTGATACAGATAAACGACTAGTGAATTATAAATATGGTCAGACGGAATTAATTTACCAAGTGCAGCTGGAACCTGTCCTGTCAAACGGGCTTCATGTTTTGTTATAACAACTGCTGAATGAACTTCTAATGAATTAATTAGAGCTTTAGACTGAAAATAATAAACCGCGGTTTTGTCTGTTAGAGCTATTGAAACAATATTTCTGAAATAGAAATGGACAGTTTGGCTCTTGTTTTCCTGTTATTAACTGAGTGAGTGTGACCACATTTGTGCATGTGTATGTCTATATTCGATATGAAAATGATCAAAACTGGACTGCACTTACAAATTGATCATAATTTGTATTTGTATGTACAAACTGCAAAATTTATAACAAATGACTGTGTAGCCTATCCGATACTGACGTCATTACCATCATGCCAAGCATCATAGTGAATCGTTCCTAAAAATGTATACTTGTTTTTTTTGAATTGTAAATAATTTTTTTTTCTATTGCCTATATAAAAGTTACTTGTATTCCAGATTACTATTCCACATTTTCGAAATCCACTTAAAGGGTGAATTTAGGTAGTCAGAAGTGGCAGAAAAATTGTTTAATTTATTTTCTGTAAAGAAAGTGTCTGCTTTGATATAACATTTGCTTGTAATTCTTTTGGGGATCTCTAAATATATTCATTTTCCATTCAGTCTTAGAATTGTAGCACTTATTGTTGTACTTATCATTATTCCAAAACCTTACAACCTGCATCAGTGCCAGGAACTGACAAGATAAAATACCAGTATCATGAAGTAACTAGAAATACCAAGGTCTGTTGACACCTAACCTGACAGAAGGGGTCTGACAATCTCTCCAGGGAGGAAGAATTGTGATAATTAGCCAACAGATAGTCTTGGTATTTGTGTTTTTTGGCCACATGGTTGCATAAGCAGCTGCTTGTATGTGATGAAATACTGTGAAGCTGATGAAGGAAAGCTTGCTAAAATGATTTTGCTTATGTGATGCAATGACACAGTCTCTGTTTGATGTGCAATATCTTCCCAAGATGTTTCATGTGAAATTCTATCTTACCCCTGTTGCTTGACTCTAATCTCAAATGCAAGCATCAGTTATTATTGCTGATACTTACGGTTACAGATCTTAAACTTCTAAATCTAAATCGTCAATTATGGTGTATAATTCATGCACAGCTTGTGCTATTGACATGAATAATACCTTAAATCTGGCAGCTATCATAGAGCAACCTGAGTAGACACCTACAGCAGCAATATAACCACCCAGAAATCCCCAGTTATGGCACAAAAGCATGGTAAAACCACTCAGAACACCTTATCAAAGGCATGTCAAAGCTCTGTCAACCAACCATAACATCCTAGAATCATGGCAAAACAAGCACTCTGTAATATCGCTTATTTTCATAATCAGACCTTATACATAGTGCTGAAGTATGAACAATTTGTGCTCCATCGGTTGCAAAATTAAAAGGTTAGTGACCGTTCGTCTCTAGGGAATGCTAGACACCTAACGAAAGAGGATTTGTTACTTGGAGCACGAAAGGCCAATTAATGCTCACACAGAATATGTTAAAGAGCATAGATTATGTTTTTAAAAGGGAATCAATTATTTAGCCTCGTCGTTTGAGAGCCTTTTATGTGGATCTCAATGCAGAGCCCCAAAGCATGCATGTGTTTGTCAGGGTTGAGTGCAGCTTTCAAGGAGGATTTAATGTCAGTGGAACAAAGCTGTGCTCCTGGCCTGGCAACATTGCATTCAGTTACTGTGCCATTACCATGGTTCACCCCTTACCTCCGTCACGGAAACGTGGAGAGCAGACAGTAAACCATGCCAGAATGTTTTACTGCAAATACAGCTATCACAATCCAGTCCTCAGTGTAAAAGCCTGCTCTTGAGCAATATACTTTACAGTCCCGCTGGTTGGACTAATAGAATTTGTGCACACTGGTCATAATTAGATGCATGTGAGCCCAAAACACCCCTGAGCATTTGCAAAGTAAATGTTTTCTCTATCTCCACCGCAAGACAAGCCATGATATGTCTTGCATTTTTCATTACATGATTAGATGCATTGAATTAATGCAAAGATTTATTACAGTCAGGGATTCTGTGTCTTGTTTCAGGCATTAAACTGGAGTCGGGCTAATAAGACCATTTCATTTCCTCTCTCCAGATACATTAGGTTTTATGTGTGTTGAAGTGCTGCAAGCCTTTTATCGCAACCCACTATCTAGCTGTTATATCGCATCTATTTCATTCTCTAGTCAGTATTATCACATTGCATTAAACAAAAAATCATAAATGGTCATTGAGATACTTATTGCTCTAGTTATAGCCTTATGAAATATCTCTCTCTGCTGTATATACAAATAGTCTGAACTATATGCGGTTTCATATTTTTGTGGAAACTGATACACCACTCGAAAGTTCCTTAAATCTGACTTGTGAGATCCACTTTTTCTGCAGAATTTAGCTCCAACCTTGATCAAACTGACCTACCTGTGATTTTTTAGTGATTCTGAAGACACTGATTAGCATGCTTGGGTCTGTTTGATTAGGGTTCGAGCTAAACTCCGCAGGAAAGGGCATCTCATAAGCCAGATTTGAGGATCTGCGGGGTAATCGAATTAAGAAAGAAAGAAAAAGGAAACATACATTCAGCAAAATTCAACAAAAGTGATCAACTATCTCCTGTTTGAACATGAAACTTCAAGGTTTCCACGAAAATATTAAGCAGCAAAAATGTGTATATTAGAATGATTTCTACCATGTGAAACTGAAGACTAAAGTTAATGCTTCTGAAAGTTCAGCTTTGCCATCAGAGTAATAGACATTTTCAAATATATTAAAACAGAAACGTCATAAAAAAAAATCATAATCATATTTCACAGTATTACTGCTGTTACTGAATTTTTGATCAAGAAAATGTAGCCTTGCTGAGCAGACATCTTCACAAGTATTTTAGTGATTTTGAGTCAATATTGAGGACAATAAATGCTCAGCTATTTTGTAAAAATCTTATTTGGTATCATAAAATATTTACAGTAATGTCCACTGGGAAACCCAACTTTTGTAATTCAGACATAGCAATAAACAAAGTTTTAGGTAAAAAAATAAATAAAAATAACAATATTTTTCACATTTTATTAAAAATGTTAATTTAACATTTTTAATTAATTAAAAAATTAAAAATAAGGAGTCTAAGTAGTATTAATTTTTTTTTCAGACATTGGCCTCATATCCATTATTAGACACCCTTAAATTTAGATATCAGTAACAGTTCACTATATACAGCTACAAACAATAGATTTAAATGAATATTCCTATGGATACTGTCGGCCAGGTTTGTCCTGCAGTGTGATTGATCATGGCCAAACATGTCACTGATGACACAGAATGAATGGGACTGTAGTATTTTTAAGAATGGACCCTAGAGACGAAGAGCTTTGTGGGTTGCTGGACAATAATAAACAAATATAAACAGCTTCAGAATGAGTGTCTAAAGCTGATATATACTAAACAAACCGCTGTTGGCGGACAACGCTTTAAGATTTATTGGCCTCTGCCACCACTCTGAACTGTGAGGGATCCTGGGAACATATGTGGATGAATCAGAGCCCACCCATTTCCAAGTGGGTCAGTCTTGGGTTATCATGTGTCTGCCAAACACAAGTGGGATTTAATATTTCACGGAATGATTTAGGAGCACCAAGTGGAACTGGATCTTCCCTCTTCTAATTTTAACACTCTCCTCTTTTCTTTTCCCCTTAATCTCTCGCTTTTGTTTCCTTCTCCCGGAGCGTGCTGAAAGTGTTACCTGAGTTGCATAACTCATTGGACCGCAGCCTTCCTGTAAGCAGCGAAGTTGACTGCAGTTCAAGTTCAGGACCTTTCACATGCCTTCTCTAGTCCTGGAGGGTACAGACTGAAGGCCTGCCGGTTTAAAAATAGGAGTAAATGTGATCAGGTTCTGAGTTTTATTTTCATAGCTCAGAGGAATCCTGGGAGCGCAGACTGTTGGCCTGTAGAGGCAGAACTCTTTTGGTCCTGGGTTATGGTCTGCAGAGGAAGTGGTTTTACATGTTAGACATAGAACTAGCTGTCTATACGCAGCAGGACGTCTTTGGGGATCTTCTATAAACACAACGGTCCCCCTGAGTTTTTTCAGCTGTCTAGTTTTAATATATTTGCATCAGATTTGGTCAGATTTCCTATCAGTGATATAGAGACTGTAGAATAGCAGTTCATTTTGGTCACTGGCCTCTTCAGTTTGTTTATACATCCTAAAAAGGCTATGTGAAATAATAGGAAAACGTCCTTCTTTTTTCTTTAGTGTAACAAGCCTGTTCCTGCAGAATATTCAAAATCGGTCATTTTGGATGCTTCATTAAACCAAAAACTTTCTTCATTGCACGAGCTTGAATATGGGTATCTGCTACATTCTTTAAATAATGCAATTACTGTAAACTTGAGATGTTTTTAGCATGCAGTCATAAAAACACTACAAGTTGCAGTATGCTGTAAGCTATACACTTCAGTATCTAAATCATGCCAGCTGATACCACTTCATTTTTATGCAATTTATTTAGTTTAGCATCCAACTCAAAAAATAAAGTCACAAATGAAATAGAAAATTTAACATTTATAATTTTGTAAACACAGAGACAATTTTACTAAACAGCTCAACCAGATGCTAAATATCCTAAAATGCACTGGGGGTATTTAAATATTTTTATGAATTTGAGTTTTTAATTTGTGCTGTTACTCCACCTGCAAATTTTTTTTTGGTAAAGGCTTAATTAAAGGAATATTTTACCCAAAAATGAATCTTTGCTACTCAGATCTACTCACCCTCAGATCTTCTAAGATGTAGATGAGTTTGTTTCTTCATTCGGGCTTTTGAGAAACTTAGCATTACATCACTTGATCAATAATTGATCCTTCTGCATTGAATGGGTGCCATCAGAGTCTAAACAGCTGATGAAAAGATCATAATCTACACAACTCCAGTCCATCAATTAATGTAAGCTACTGTGAAGCAAAAAGCTGCATGTTTGTAATAAACAAATTCATCACTAATATTTGTACCTTCAAACCATTCCTGTTAATATCCATATTATTGCTTTCTAAAGGGGAAATTCATCTTGTCTAAATCAGGAATGAAATATGCACAGGCAAAACAATACAAAATATTTGCAAAATAACACCTTTCACTAGAGGAAGCATTATTATAGACTACAGATTTGAGTTTTGGCTAGAAGCAAAAAAAAAAAAACAAAACAAAAAAACTAAAATGCCTTAATGATGGATTTGTTTCTTAAAAACACACAGCTTTCTGGTGAACTAGCGTCATGTGGATTATTGTGATGTTTTTAGAGATTTTTTAAAGAGGTTCAGCTCTTTGGACTGCCATTCTGATGGCTCCCATTTATTGCAGAGCATTCATTGGCAAGCAAATTATGTAATGCTAATTTTCTCCAAACCTGTTCTGATGAAGAAACAAACTCATCTACATCTTAAATGGCCTGAGGGTGAGAACACTTTCAGCAAATTTTCATATTTGTGTGATCTATTAATTTAAACAAAAATACCTTTATTGCAAGAGCAGCTACATGATTACCTTGCATATAGGCATGAGTGTTAAATGCTTTAAAAAATGCAATATAATGCTTGAAAGAACTGTTTTAGCAGGCATATTTTCAAAGGATGTTCTTTGCCAGTGCTAAACACTAAGTAAGAATATGTCAGCTAAGCACTGGAATATTTTAATCGTGCCAGCACGTACCACTTTATTAACATGCATATTCAAGTTTTTCAGCATCCAATTCACACACAAAAAAATAAATAAGTAAATAAAGCAACAGCACAAAAAAAAGAATAATAAAAAATAGAATATACTGTATAAAGTACACCAGTCCATTAAGCATTTGATTGAGCTGTTTAGTAAATTCACCCATGCATAAAAATCATTTTAATATTTTTCATTATGACATGCATCTGAATTCAGACACTCAAGAGCAAGTTATGACAAACAGTGGAAACACTTTGGAAATGGATTATGATTTGAGCCCTGAAATAGCTTTAAATATGTATTTACTCTGCAGGTGTTATTCTGGAGCAGCTTGCGATGGCTTTATTTTTAAATGTGTATTTTTGTAACTTAATATGACCGGCTTTGCCACCCTGTTTTATTTCTGTTCTCCTTGGGGTGTTTGTATCAGTAGGCACAGTTGAGGATAATGGTCGCCCCAGGGGTTCTGCATATTCAGCTGAACTGGGCAGGAAAGGGTGGTTCACATTACCGAGCATCAACATTAGCAGATTTGTCCAGGTAGTTAGCTGCTGTGTTTCATAACAGCAATTTACTGACCTGATTTGGCAGATGCTGGTGTAGCTTTCAGTCTGAATTAAACATTTATACTCTTTTGCTTAGTCCTTAACTTTTTATATGCTGCTTTTCATACTCTCTGGCTCTATTTTAAGTTAAAGTACTGGTATATTCGTCAGATTGTGTTGCAGTGTATGTTTTCACATCCTCTTTTGTAATATCGTGCAGCTATCTAGATGAACCTGATGCTCAGGTTTACATAATCCCTCAAATTGTCACTGCATTAGCTGCTTTTGTTGAAACCATCATAACCTGAGATTGAAATAACCTTACTATGCTTATTTCATAGAAAACAAATATGACAAGCTTGTGTTTACTGTGGTTCTCAACTGGTACTCAAAAATGGATCTCAGGTCTAAAATAAAAATACTAAATGCAAATAATAAAAATTTAATAATATACATACGGTTCAAAACTTTTAGTTAATAATACGTGTGACCCTCTCTGTAAAATCCAGGCTAAAATCTCAAACTCTAAATATGAGAAAACAAGCTGTTTACCTGTTACAGGCATACAGTGGGTACGGAAAGTATTCAGACCCCCTTAAATTTTTCACTCTTATATTATAGCCGTTATATTGCAGCCATTTGCTAAAATCATTTAAGTTCATTTTTTTCCTCAATGTACACACAGCACCCCATATTGACA
>JAUMHE010024154.1:0-10264 GCA_032359235.1 Enteromius mattozi | reverse complement strand
TGATCAGAGGAAGGTTAAATTTAAAATAAAAATGTTTAAATGTAATATATTTTTCTCCTGGTCCTTATTTTAAATGGATCATAAAAATATCAATAATTATCGATATCGAGCGATGCGAAACACTGATATCGTGATACAGTTTTCAGCCATATCGCCCAGCCCTATAACATACAACTCCAATAAACAAAACTGACAAGACAAAACTAAGAAGATAACGTTACATAGTTATTTCAAAGAAAAAACATCAAATTCAAACTGAATTTGAAATGCAATGCAGGGAATTCTGAGAATGTCAGTTTAAGGTTTTTCCCTGTAAATTTCACAGGAATTTACCATAGTATTTTCACCGTTTTTTTTTTTAACATTAAAATTAGGGTAATTTTTTTTACAATGTGTTATGTTTATTGCTATACACCCAAAGTGCTTTACAATCATGTGAGGGGATCTCTCAACCACCACCAGTGTGCAGCATCTACTTGGATGATGCGATGGCAGCCGCAGAACAATGGCACAGCTACAGGTGAAGAGGAGAGAGAGATAAAGCCAATGAAGGGGATTACTGGGAGGTCATTATAGACAAGGGCACCCCCTACTGGCCTCTCTAACAACAGCAACCTTTCCCAGGTCTCCCATCCAGGTACTGAACAGGCTCTGCTTAGCTTCAATGAGCAACCAGTCTTGGGCTGCAGGGTGATATGGCATTTAGTTTTTTGGCCTTTAGCTTTAGAATGTTAGCTTTTCATCAGTAAAGGCATATCAACTCAATGACATGGCCAGCAAACAGCCCAGATCTCATTCCAATTTTTTTAAAGGTCACACTTTTTGTGGCCTTAACTACTAAGTACTTACATAAAAAATAATAATAGTAAAAAAAACAATTTTTTGTTAACAATTTTGCTGCTAAGGTGTGTTATGGGTAAGGTAAGGGACAGCTTTGGTAATATGGCTAGGTTTAAGTGTGGGCTAAGGTGTAAGGGATGGGTCGAGAGTATAATTATACATCTAATTACATAAATTAATTACAGATGTAACTACATATAAGTATTTTTTTTAAAAATTACAAAATGTATGGATGCGGCTCTGGCCCCGTTGTAGCTCCAGGATTTTGAACTACCTGGACAATTTGATAATTAGCTCAATCCCAGAATCAGACTACTTTTGAAAGAACAAACTCGGAAGGATGCATGAACACAGAACGCATCTTTGTGAGAACCGAGATGTGCTGTAATCTTGCTGTTCAACTGATAGTCCCGGGGCATTATAAGGAGCGAAACAATGAACAATAAATAGCACATAACATCACAAACAAAACCATTTTAAAACATCTATTTCATATAATATTATAGACATTATTTTCATGTTATTTTATAACTTTCTATTTACTGCATGCATTTTGGAAAATAATTGTTAAAAATCTTTTTAATATGCCAATAAAAAGTACAACAGGCTTTCTCCAGGTCTATCACTTTGTTAAAAAAATGTGCAAAACAAAATTGCCAAATATTTACTTTCACAAGCCAGATTTGAGAGCTTGCAGCAGGAATCTGTTAATTAAGAATGAAAAGTTATAGGTTCATAGGCTTCCATACGTTGTCCGCTGTAGCATTTGAACCAATGAGACACAAAATTTCTCACTAGATTAACTAATAATCACAGACATCTCACCCAATACACAAACTGGGTGCCAGTATGTCTGTGGATGACCAATGACCCCCGGTTACCATGGTAACCAAACTCCCAATCATCAGAGTCAGGACATCTTTGGAATTCATCACTCTCCAAACCTGAAAGAACGTTATTGCAAGTCCAAAACCTTAAGACCAACACTTTTATCAGAGACTGCATCCGGACACTCATTAAAAACCAAGGCAATGCAAGTATCGTACATTTAACTAAACGAAACAGAGGTTTAGTACAAGTTATAGGCCCCGATGATCACACCAAGACGGTTTTAACGACAACAACAAACGTTACTGCGCATGCCTGCTTTTGTGGCCCTAACTTAACTTCCGGTAGACATCCAAATAGAATCAATAACAACAGCTAAGTTCTTCTAGAGTAGATTATTTTTTTGATAACAAGTGAAATATGTTCGGAATTTTAAAAAAATGCAAACTCATTCTCTTCCAGCAGGAGATGCTTTCAGCACGAGAAAAAACACCGACGCCTCGGTTTGATTTTTAAACGAGCATTACGTGGTCATGTTTATTCAACGAAGCCTTTTTGGAAAATCGGTTGGTTTTTATATCGTGGCAGGTCGACACAAATAAATTAATGTTTGGGAAACACATCCCACAGCACAATAACCTGAGACCAACTTCATTACTCATTATTAGCTGCGTTTGTAGCCCACAACACTAACCAGACCGCTAAACAAACACAGACCGGAAGTTAACTTAGGTCCAGGCGTGTGCGCCCGATGAAACCATATAATTGCTGCATTTGGTGTAAAAAAAAAAATACAGAATTATGTATTGTGCCAAGAAAGCTGTCTGTTCATTCATACAGACACAAGAGAGAGATAACAGCTGTGTGTCTGTGTGTGTGTTATTGCCTGCTTCTGTGCGTCTTTCTACAAACAATCGAGGATGTTTGGGTTTGTGTGTATCAATTAAACCAGCGGATTAATATTGAACGGTGATTAAACTGACTTGGAACTACCTGTGCATTAAACGATTTTAATGTATACCTGCCAGCCAATCAGAAACAAGTATTTAGACAGACTAATAATGGAATAAATAAATAAAATGCACAAACATATATATATATGTTCCTTTAATTGTAATGATTTAGGCTTACATTTAACAAAAACCCACCAATTCACTATCTCAACAAATTAGAATATGGTGACATGCCAACTAGCTAATCACCTCAAAACACCTGCAAAGGTTTCCTGAGCCTTCAAAATGGTCTCTCAGTTTGGTTCACTAGGCTACACAATCATGGGGAAGACTGCTGATCTGACAGTTGTCTAGAAGACCATCATTGACACCCTTCACAAGGAGGGTAAGCCACAAACATTCATTGCCAAAGACGCTGGCTGTTCATAGAGTGCTGTATCCAAGCATGTTAACAGAAAGTTGAGTGGAAGGAAAAAGTGTTGAAGAAAAAGATGCACAACCGACCGTGAGAACCACAGCCTTATGAGGACTGTCAAGCAAAATCGATTCTAGAATTTGGGTGTCAAGGTATTTGGCTACAGTTGTATCCCTCTTGTTAAGCCACTTCTGAACCACAAACTACATCAGAGGCATCTTGCCTGGGCTAAAGAGAAGAAGATCTGGACTGTTGCCCAGTGGTCTAAAGTCCTCTTTTCAAGTGAGAACAAGTTTTGTATTTCATTTGGAAACCAAGGTCCTAGAGTCTGGAGGAAGGGTGGAGAAGCTCATAGTCCACGTTGCATGAAGTCCAGTGTTAAGTTTCCACAGCCTGTGATGATTTGGGGTGCGATGTCATCTGCTGGTTTGTCCATTGTGTTCTTCGAAAACCAACGTCACTGCACCCACTTACCAAAAAATGTTGGAGTACTTCATGCTTCCTTCTGCTGACCAGCTTTTTAAAGATGCTGATTTCATTTTACAGTAGGATTTGGCACCTGCCCACACTGCCAAAAGCACCAAAAGATGGAGAGGCAATGAGAGAAAATCATCAGGGTAAAGGGTGACAGGGTAAAGGTTTTTTTTTTACACTATCATTGAGATTTTTTTTTTTAGTATATTATAAACTTTCCATTAAGACTCTAAAGAATCATATCAACTTGTGTTAAATGGGCATCAGATGACCCAGGCCGATCTCACGGCAATTCGTACATATTTTACGAGTTGCCAATTCGAATGACCTACACCTAACCCCGCCCCTAAACCTACCCATCACTGGGGTTTAGACAAATCGTACAAAATCATACGAGTGAGGTCGTACGAATTTGTTCGAATTAGCCACTTCGTAAAATATGTACGAATTGGTCGTGAGACTGTGTTTAAGTATAAACAAAATGTGATTTTTTTTTTTTTTTGGTAAACTTTCAGACACCTGAAGTTCTGTTAAACCACAAAGACAAAAAAGAAAAAGAAAAGAACTCAAATAACAAAACTCATACCAGTTTTATCTTACTTACCAATTTTTCTTTCTTCTTTACTTAAATTTGAGTTGAGTGTTGGTTCATCCCAAGACAATATTTCTACTAATATGCAGCGACAGAGTGACAATTTCCTTTTCAATGTAACACATTTATTTAAAGTGCCCCTATTATGGGTTATGAACTGTTCATATTTTGGTATTGGGAGTCCCCAACAACAGGTTGACATGCATGCAAAGTAAAAAAACCCAAAAAAACAGCACTTCCGTTGTCTTATGCACTCTCAGAAATAAAGGTACAAAATCTGTCACTGGGGTGGTACCTTTTCAAGGTATACTTATTAGTACAGTGTACAAATTTGAACCTAAAAGGTACAAAAGTGTACCTTTTAAAAAGGTACCGCCCCAGTGACAGCTTTTGTACCTTTTTTCTGAGAATGTATGCATTTATTTTTACCTTATTTGCTCAACAACTCCCAAATGATTCATTTTTCCAAACCCCTCCATTGCGTGACTTATCCAATTGGTCTTATGTTCATTTCATGTAAAGTACAACACCTTTTAACAAGCACAATGGCTTTTGAGTGATTTTAGATATATTACAACTAAAATGATAGAAATTACGAAATCAGTAGAACCCATTACGATAGGTAAAGCTGTCCACAATGTATGCAGTGCGATACAACCACGCAACTATTCCCGACAGTAACCAAGGCCCTGTTCTATTCCTGATGTAGTCTGAGTGCTCGCATTAGATCTAGTAGGCCAAGTTGTTGTTAGCATGTATCAGGTTCTGCTGCCTGTTACGGTAGCACCATGATCACTACCACCCTATTTACTGCTGCTCTTAATAAAATGTATTAACTTTTCAATACTTGGTGGTAATACATCACGTTGCTGTTAATACTATGCACATTCACTTAAAGAGTTCACTTTCCATCCTTGCATGCTGCTGCTATTAAAATTATCTAAAATTGTGATTTGAATATCTATGCATACTGCTGTTACAGCTGCACAACTTAGAATTGCTTGTTGAACCCGTACCGCCTTCTATAATGTCCTACTGTCAATATGCCTACTCATTAAACTAAAACAACTTAAATGAACAGCAGAAAATAATGCTTACACAAGTGGTCTCAAACTCAATTCTTAGAGGGCAACAGCTCTGCAGAGTTTAGCTCCAATCCTAATCAAACACACCTGATCCAGCTAATCAAGGTCTTCAGGATCACTAGAAACTTCTAAACAGGTGTGATTTGGAGCTCTGGTTAAAGCTAAACTCTGCAGAGCTGTGGCCCTCCAATAACTGAGTTTGAGTAAGCGTTATTTTCTCCAGTTTATTTAACTTGTCCTGCGTCCCAAAGTTCAAGTTTGGTGAACTCTGACCTGCGAAATCGGATCACGTGAACCACGTAACCTATCTCTTCATGTCGTGATTTTGTCTGGCAAAAATTAAAGAGTCGCTAATTTTAGCCATGTCACGTCGATCCCTTGATTTTGAGGGATTTCGAGGGAGCAAGTCTGCTTCATATCAGGCCACTCCATAGACCACAATGCAATGTTTCATTTAACAGCTCATATATATAATATATATATATAATATACATTATTTATTTTTTTTTTTTTTTACTTTTATAAATGCGGTGGCCCAGTAGTGCACAACACAACAAAGTGAAAAAAGCAAGCATAAGCTCACAACACGACGAAATTAAAAAAAGGAAACATAAACTCACAACACGACGAAATTTAAAAAGCAAACATGAGCTCACAGCACAACGGAAATGCTACCGACCACTAGGGGGCAATTGGTCTGCAGAAACGGCTATTGTGCAAGGTACTTGCGGGTGCTGCGGGCTGTGTTGGTAGTAAAACTTTGTTGGTATGACCCACAAAATGGACAATACACCGCAAACTGAAATAATATCAGGGCATGGTTTTAATGTCAGCGTTAAAACTATCAAAACAGGTACAGACCGCTTGCTAAAACTCGTAACATGCGCACAATAGCCGTTACTGCAGACCAACTGCCTCTAGTGGTCGGGAGAATTTTCGTTGTTTTGTGGGTTAATGTCCTAAGGTGCTTTCTCTTAACATTACAAAAACAGTTAGGCTAACCCAGTGGTTCCCAACCACGTTCCTGGAGGCCCCTCAACACGTTTTTCATGTCTCCTTAATCAAAGACACCTGAATCAGATCATCAACTCATCAGTAAAGACTCCAAGAGCTGAAATGGGTGTGTCAGACAAAGAAAAGATGCAATACGTGCAGTGTTGGTGGGCCTCCAGGAATGTGGTTGGGAACCACTGGGCTAACCTATCAAAACCATGTAACATATAATAAAGGTGCATCAATACACATTTCCCGCTAGTCCTGTGTAAACTACAGCACGCAAAGTTTATTTATTCATTTTAATATTGTGAGACGCAATCCGAAGTAGCTGCTCAATTAAACAATTTGGATTATGAAGTTACTAAAGAGGAGTCTGATGACAGTTATATGAACAGGTGCTCGAACTGTCGACTAGTCTTAAGCAATTGGTCTCAAACTCAATTCCTGGAGGGCCACAGCTCTGCAAAGTTTAGCTCCAACCAACTCCAAATCACACCTGTCTGGAAGTTTCTCCTAAATACCTTAGGGTCTTTTGCACCGCTTTTGTTCCAGAACAAAAAGTACATTATAAAAGTACTGGGTCGATTTTGCGGGAACTATTTCCCATTTGAAGGGTTGCATTTGCACCGACAGTGCACTAAGAGGTAACATAAAACCGGTCGACAGCAATGTCATTTGCAACGGCAAGATAAACTTCAGATAAATGCTGTTTATAACAGAAATAAGTTGATCAGTGGTTTTTAATCCTGTTCCTCGGGACCCAAAGTTCTGCACATTTTGCATGTCTCCCTTAGCTGACACACTCATGTGAGTTCATGGAGCTTTTTCCTATTGAGCTGATGATCTGAATCAGGTATGTAAATTAGGGAGACATGCAAAATGTGCAGAGCCGTGGGTCCACCAGAGCTTGTGTAGATACTAGTACTTTTTTAAAATTTGCTTTTCTGCCCAGTATGGTAATTGTATGTTGAATATTAATGAACCAGCAACATTTAAGAGAGATTTTTTTTTTTGAGAAAACACATAGAAAAAGAAACAATTATTTGTACCCAAGCACATATTTTTTGGCAGTTTTGTAAACATTGTAATTTCGTAAACACAGTAGTGTTTGCTGATCATCGAGTGACCTCTGGTGGCAGGATGGAGATAAGACACCAATTTTATCAACATTATTATCATTTATTGTTTTCTTCCAGTAAAAACAAGAAGTATCATATCAGGGATGTACATTAACTTTTGTTTGCATATGGACATTAAATGTTTTTACATTAATGTTCTGTACAGTGCACACAAAATTCAAACTTTATGGTTTTCAGACAAACAGTTTCTTTATTTGAAAAAAAGGGACAAAAATAATAATAAACAAATGAACGAACAAAAAACAACAACAAAACAAAACAAAAAACACGTTTGTTGTACTTGACTGCATAATTTGGCCAAAAATGTTGTTTTTAAATATCAGTTTAACTAAGGATTAGGGTTATTATTTCTAAAGAATAGTTCACCATTTCACTAATATACAAAACTGAGTATTTAAGAATAAATATAATAACAAATAGCTGCAAGAAAAAGAAAAAATAATACACTTCTCTACATTGGAGGAAAACATAAGGATTTGCAAATGTTTAACTCAAAGTTCTTATTTATTTATGCTATTTTTACCCAAATTAGGGTTTTGTAAACAATAATGTGTGCTCAATTAATACAATTTCTTTTTAATTCACACTCTTAGCCAGAGGCTGCACTTGCACAGAAACCCCATGAGGGAGACTCAATGACGTTCCAGGAAATCACTTATTGATGTAAAGGTGGGTAGTAACAAGTTACATTTACTTTGTTAAATTTACTTAAGTAAATTGTTTGGGTAACTAATACTTTTAGAGTATATTTAAGCATGGGTACTTTTACTCAAGTACATTTTGAGTCATCAGCGGTTCTTACTCAGCGTTGTAACAGAAAGATTAAAGGGATAATTCACTGAAAAAAGAAAATTTGATGTTCATCTGCTTAACCCCAGGGCATCCAAGATGTAGGTGACAACGATTTTTAACTCAAACTGTTGCAGTCTGTCAGTCATATAATGCAAGAAAATGAGAAGAGAAAAATGTCTGCGGAATGATGAGGCAAGAAGTAGGACCTGTGTAAATTTTGTAACAGCTTTCCTGTGCTGGAGAGAAGTCATGGAGCGGAAGGCCTGCGATCAGATACCGAGGTTGCTTTGGAATAGGAATAGTTTGCTAAAGGAACAGTTCATCCAAAAATTAAAATTACACCATAAACTACTCACCCCCAAGCCATCCAAGCTGTATATGACTTTCTTCTTTCAGACAAACACAGTCGGGTTTTTAAATCGGATATATCCTCAAATACTGTGTCGTAAAACTAACCTATACGCCTCTGGGGGAGTTATTACCTGAAGCAGATTGATGGGTTTTTGTTAAAAAATATATTTGTAGTTTTAAAATTACAATGTAAATAACTGACTTCCAGTTATTTTCTGTGAGAGGGCGGACCTTCTTGGCTGACCTACGGCTCGACATATGACGCCACTTACATCATTGAGTCAGAAGTCAGCCAAGAAGAGAAAAATAACCGGAAGTCAGTTACTGTGTTCGTCTGAAAGAAGAAAGTCATATACGCATAGGATGGCTTGGGGATGAATAGTTTATGGTGTAATTTTCTTTTTTTCTTTTTGGTGAACTATTTCTTATAAAGTTCCTGCTTTCTGATGGATTTGTTTTGTTTTTTAAGCCTAAAAATAGTTTATTTTACTTGTATGAAGAGCTCCTTTGTCTGCATTACGTGGGTTCATAGCAATAGTTTTTAAATGCAAATTGCACACTTAGAATCGACTCCAGACATTTTACCTGCTTAAAGGAATAGCCAACATCTATCTATTAAAATAGGTTTTGTCCAATTACTTATGTTCCGCTGAAAAAGAGGGGAAGGTACATATTAAAGACCTGTAATTAAACTTCCTATCATCATGAGAATACCCTCAAATTAAATTTCAAAGTATGCACTTTAAGCCCATATTCATTACACAACTGCAACTTGAATATGTTTAGTCAACAGCTAAAAAAATAGAAAAATCTGTGGACAAATATATATGGCCCTAACTGTATATCATTTATCTAAGTGTGTATGCATATTGTCACAAATGGCAAAGCAGGCACAGGACAACGAGGTAAGTGTAACAGAAAATTCCCCAGAGGGTGGATTTATTGAACACAAAAGTCAAAATCAAGTCTTTCAGAGGGCGCCGCGGCCCCTTTAAGAGCTCCTCTCCCGAGCCGTCTGAGTCCTGGGCTCTGTCTTCTCTGGAGGTGCAGGGCAAGACAATATCACAGGCTGGCTTCTGAGGAGAGAGAAATAAGGATTAGAATGATGGGTTGGAGTCAAAGAAACCGATGCGAAGCGTCGTGGTGGCTTGCGTCGAGCTCAAATGAAGCTCGGTGTGTTGGGCGCCTCACACGGCTTATCTGGCCGCGGGCTAACGAGCCGCAGCTGGGCTGGATGAGCCGCTGATGAGATCGCCGGCTGCTCCCTCGTTGGTAACCAGGGCAACGCTGATCAGAACTCGGGACGCTCGTCACACTCCCCTTCCCAAGCGTTGTCCTAGTCCTGGAGGTACAGAAAGGTAAACACAAGGGGGAGATAGGGGGTGGGTGGGGCCCCTGACAGACCTGCAAAAGCTGACCACAGCCAAGAAAGTCCGTCGGCGTTGTTGTGGGAGGCCCCGGCCCGGTGTTGGACGTCAAAGTGGTAGTCCTGGAGCGCGAGGAACCGTCTTGTGACCCGGGCGTTGGTGTCTTTTGCCCGGGCCATCCACTGTAAGGGGGCATGGTCTGTTATGAGGGTAAACTTACGGCCAAGTAGGTAGTACCGCAGCTCCAGGACTGCCCACTTGACGGCCAGGGCCTCCTTCTCCACGGTGGCATTCTTCTTCTCGGCTGGGTTCAGCTTCCTGCTGATGTAGAGTACCGGATGTTCTTCGCCGTCCGTGACCTGGGACAGCACGCCTCCCAGGCCGACATCCGAGGCGTCGGTGTGCAGCAGGAAGGGGCAGCTGAAGTCCGGG
>JAUMHE010024153.1:0-10270 GCA_032359235.1 Enteromius mattozi | reverse complement strand
TGCTTTATAAAAGATGAACTGACTATTTACTAATGCTTAACTAATGATTCATAGCGTGTAGTTATTATAAAGTGTTATCCATTATTATTTTTTAAATACTGTACATTATTGTAGCTCATCTATGCCCCGCCTCTCTAAAACACATTGTTTTCAACAAAGCACCGCCTTTCGAAAAGCACAGCTCCGATTGGCCAGCTGACACAGTGCATTGTGATTGGCTGAATGCCACAAGTAGATATCGGAAATGTAAGGAACTTAACATAATCGCTAGCTTTAGCTTTAAACGTAAATATAAAGACAGTTAATAATGTCCTTAGTTTTACCATTAGTTCAAGCTTGAAAAGAGTCAGGGACAGAGAGAATTTTCGTGACAGACACAGTGATGATGCTCGTATTTGCAGTACACCCCTTCTTTCTCTCTCTCTCTCTCTCTCTCTCACACACAAAGACACACACACCTGTGATGATATTGTTCATGTCACACTTGCAAAGTTAGTTGCCATCGATCAGCTTGGTCAACTGCATTTTTCCTAAACTGTTGACAATATGAACTATCTGAAAGGTTGCACATGACAAACGTGCTGATGTTGCTTCAGCTCTGCTTGATTGGCCAGTGTGAAACAGAACACACAGCGCATCTCTGTTTGTTATCTTCTCGCCGCCAGTTATAAACAGAGAACAGAGTATGTTTGTAATCATAAATCCATGTAAAACGTAAGAATGATGCATTACTCCATACTGCATAAAACTTTGCATTTAAGCAGTCAATAGCAAATACATACTTTATGCGCATCCAGCCGTCCTAGGTTTACAAAACCTATTCCATAAAATGCGTTACAAAAATTTGAATATCTGTGTTGTGCTGTTCTGTTTTAAATCATCTTAACCATGATTCCTAACTGCATCTACTTTCAGAAGGCCAAATGAAGTGCTTTTGCTTTCGCACAGAAACATATAGCATCTCCCTGACATGGCTGCATCAACACTAGTCTGGCCTATGAGACTGTTTAACAGACATGTCAAACAACCAATCACAGTTCGTTTTGCTTCAGTGTCACGATTTAGGGCGTGGAAATGTTGCCACAACAACAGTATGTAAAACTCATATTTTAAGATTTTATGCCGCAAACTTTAAATGTTTCATATACAAAATCCAGTGTTCAGTTGATCCTGATAAGCGCTTATTGTTATGGTTATAAACACAACCGCTTTCTTCTTTTGTGAAGGGGTTTGGCATCAAAGCAACTTTGTTTCCAGGTGGAACATTAAAAAAGGCGACAAATATGTCTCCCGGAAATCCTGTATAATTCAACCAATCCAATGAACACTGCGATACTCCTGATGTGTTTCCACTTTTGTGTGCCATATGCATCAGACGTTCAGCCAACGTTCCATGGGTGTGACGTCTGAGGCTAAGACTACATCAACACTGCTGCATTACTGAAACCATGCCTTATTTCTTTGCATGCACATTTGGGTTGCTTTATGCAAATATTTCCACATTGTGACATAGACATGTGGGGGAGTGTTTTCACGAGACATTTTAGCCCGGTCTGGATCAGGACTCTCTGTTAGATAGAATAAATCCTATTGTGGGAGACTTTGAGCTTTGTAACGTATTAATGTGGCTAGCAAAGCCTCTGCAGAAGAAGATCAATGCCTGCTTCTTCATCACTGCCTGTTTAGCCCCACCCACTGATTAATAAAGTGCCAAACCACATCAGGAATAACTTAGTCATTCATTCACTTAATTTTACCACACTTGTTTACAAACAAGGCACAATTTAACAGAGGATTTTCAGATGGCACACCACACAAATGTGAGTAACCGTTTTCATCACGTGATGACTATTGCTTTGTCTTTTATTACATTGTTGGATATGCACTGAATATTTATGCATTTTTAACTTCAAACACAGCAGCCTCCGTCTCTGAAGGATATAGGATGTCAAACATAAACAACTGTTAGCCAGTCATGGCAGTGGGCATTTACTTCTGAGTCTACAATTCATCACAACTATTCAAATGGAACGTTCTGATGAGGAGGGTCAAAACAGGACAGAAAATAGCCTATTACTACTAATACATAATGATGATGACGTAAAAATCTTGATAACATAAACGAACCTCAGAAAACAGCACAAACTTCCAGAATCATGCTGTGTGGCCTGCCTAAGTAAGGGGTCAGTAATTTTTTTTTTTTTATAGATCAGATGTGACAGTTAGACATATAATGCCATAAAACATTTCTATAATAAATTTTACAAAAATCATTCTATATTAAAATGCTGTTTTTTACTTTATATTAGGCTATTCAAGAAAAACTGTATCACGGTCTCCACAAAAAATATCAAACATTACAATTGTTTTCAACATTGATAACAATAAAACAATAAGAAATGTTTCTTTAGCAGAAAATCATTATATATATATTATTTTATTTATTTATTTTTTTTTCCCTGTTACAAATATTTGGTAACCAATTTCAGAATTTTATTTAAAAATCCTTTTTCTCTTTTTTCCTGTTATATCTGATTTTTACATTTGCTATTAATATATTTATAAATTATCTATCACAAAATAAATAATATATATTGAGGTTAATCTAAAAATGACATTTTGCGTCTAGATAAGCATTATGCTATTCACAGTAATTATGCTTAAAGACATTTATTAACATCCTGGTGACCTGATGAAATTTGGACGTTCTAATCAGATCAAAGGTGATGCTTGAACTAAAATGTTTGTGAACCACTGTACTAAATCATTTCACTCATCTCTAAATGACAGATAATTACGTGACAGTCCAGGCTGAACTCAACAGCATAATCCTTTCCCATCCTTAACCAGAAATAAACAACCTAATACAAAACACCACTAACAAACCTGAAAACCGCCTGCACAAAACCAAGCGTGGAGGTGTAAACCACATTAAGCCAGAGCAAGAAAGTGGGCTGCTCAGCTAATTGGTGCTGTGACTAAATAAAAGGGCCCTTCCATTTCGAATCCTGTGACCTCCCATCCGTTTGTACCATAACAACATATTGTTCCAACCAGTGAGCAATTTTCTCTCCCTATCTTTTTTTCCCCCTTTCAATAAAGCCCAATAAAGACAACTATAAATAATCTCACGGGGGAAATTGAACGTGGTCGTTTTTCTCATCTCCATGGCAACAAGTCTTTTCCCCCATCACCTCACCCAAAAGAGAGTGTATTGCTCGTGAACTCATGAGGAGTTGGTGAGAATGTGATTCTTGGTGTGAAAATGCAAGTTGCCATTTCAGTAACAGGGTTAAGAGTGACTAGCAGGAGTCATGTGTGGAAAATAAGGAAAGATGGCTTTGATTCGGACCACTATGAATTATAAATGAGGACGTTCGGTGGTAGTTTTGGATGTGTGTGTGTGTGTGTGTGTTTATTCGTGTGTGTTTGTGAGATCTCAATTTGCGTGTCGGGGTGCGTGTGTGTTAGAAATGTCTTGTGGGTGATATGTACAGTTGGCTGAGAGTGCAATAACAGGCTGCTGATGGGGCTGACGGAAACCATCAGGATCAAACTGACTAGTGAAGCAGAGATACAGCCGAGGGGACTGACACAACACAAACTTCACCCAACAGAATATACACAACAGGCTAAACACTGCATACGGCATGCTAAACCCGCTACAGACTACACATTTCACACCACAAACTAAAATTATTTTGAAAAACACACTGTGACAGTGCAGTGTTTGTTATAAACAACCCAGTTTTCCTCAGATGAACGCTAATGAACATAATGCACGGCATACCCTTTCAGAAGCCAATCAGAATGCACCTCAATAAAGACCTAAGCAAGAAAAACAAGATGAAAAAGAAATGTAGAAAATCAAATGAAAATTGACTTCTGGTATTAAAGGGTTGGGAGAGAGTTCAAAGCAAGGCCCATCATACATTTCTTATAAATAAAGCATAAGAAAAGAAAAAGTGACCAGATTTCCAGTTCAGTGGTCAACATATTGCTGACATTTCCAATGTTATTAATTATAAATGAATAAAGGTTTTGAGTTTTGATCATGGCATCCCTACAGTGAAAAATAAATACAGCCTACTAAAATATATTTGAAATATATTTATTTCATGCTAAGTATATACTACAAATATATACTAAATAAAATAGCCTGCAAATGGACTTAAGTATACTATAATAAGTATACTAAACTTTTATAGGAATACTTAAAACAATCATAGTTTATTTAAGTGATATGTCAGTAAATGTTAATATATAAACCCTCTTTAATAAGAGAAAGTGAAATAAGAGAAACCTAAAGTATTAATAACTAAGAGATCTTTTTACAATATAGGCTATATCATGTTCTGTCCATTTATTATATGATATTCAGACGAGGAAACAAACTATCATCTGCTCAGTGCTCATCTTCATATTTTTTTTTTATTTGAATCATTGTAGAAGACACATAACATCGCCCTCACAGGGGAACATCTAACATGTGTTAGCCTGAATTAATGTGAAATTGCATAACCAGTTGATCTCCTAATTCTCAGGAAAACTAAAACACCAATTATAAAAATGGAATAGTAAAACAACAACAACAACAAAACAAAATGGGTAAAGAAACAAAGCAATACAAAACCACAATCCACTCAATACAAATCCAATTGTGTGGATTTAGCATTAGCAGAAGCTTAGCATGTTCAGGTCAAAAAGTGAATAATCTGATGAGACAGACACAAGTCTTGATCTCTCTGTGTCTTTCTTCTAATACCGCACCATCTCTCAGCATTAGCACTGATGTGCGTGTCAGTTTAACTTTTAATACCTCACAGGTTAATAGACTGAGGTCTCTGTGCTCTTTTAACAGGAGGAGGGCAGATGTGTCTTGAAATAGTCTACCTCTAGCAGATTAATAAGGGCAAAAGGTAAACTATTTTTTGTGTGTGTTAAAAAGCAGACTCTGATGACTGCTTGGAATGGGTTGTCGGCTAAATAATACCAACAATAATAATAAAGATTCACTAAAAAAACACCAATATATTCCATTTATTAATATTTAGCGGCATACATGACATAACATGAGTCATATACTGTAGCTGTTTTTATGGTTTATATTTAGTCACTTTTGATATATGGAAATGACAAGATTGTATGTTCTGTTTTGTATTACATTAAAGAATTTAAATCACGTAGCTTTGGAACACATGACCATAAACGCATAACAGAATTTTCACTTTTTGAGTGATGTAGTTCTTTCATTTCCACAGGCTGGCTTAAAAAAAATCCCTCTGCTTTTCTGCTGATTTAGTGGTGTGATTAAACAGAAGCCAAATGCATAACACCAATCGAGTAAACAGCTGTGAGTGCAATCAGCTCCGCAAAATAGTAACAAACACACACAATTCTCCAAAAAGCATTCACACTCACACATTCTCTAGTTACTTTCATAGTAGTATAAAACATTTTGGCACTGTATTTTGTCACTAGAGCTCCTGAAGCAAAACCCATTGAGAAGGACTGTTATAAAGGAGGATATGTTTTCTATTAGGTCCCTGTGTTGCAGAGATATAACCAGAGCTCTTGGTCTCTGTTTGGTCTCTGCAGGAGGAGCTTGAGTGGCAGGACTGTTAACGTATTATGACACTTCGGAAAGCCGCTGTGCCCTGCGTATGATGACTACAGACACAATCCTCTCTGCAGAGAAAGGAAGATTGAGAGAGAAAATAAGGAGAAAGGGATGAGCAATAGGAGAGGTAAGAGATGGAGGGATGAGTCTGTAGATAAAGGAAGAGAGGAGGGTGTAATAGTCTTTTGTTTCCCGTGGCTGTTGGGTTTCAAAGCAGCTCTCATGACATCATTACCCCGTTTGTACTGTACACCTCTCAGTCTGTCCCCATGGCTATAGCTTTCATCATGGCATCCAAATGCCCCATAAAACCCAAGGACACAAACTGACAGAAATATACACGTACACGCTTTATCGCACTCTCATTCTTTAACACGCACAAATATATGCAGAGTGAGAGAAGAATAAACAGGGAGGGCTAGAAAGTCCGAGCTTTTTCAAAGGCTGCAAATGTTCAAAAATGCAAATGCGCTTCAATTCTCATGACTAGTCTCCCATACTTCCACAGCGAGGAACAAAAACCTGAGAGAAAATGCAGTTAAAATGCCAAATGTGGAGTTGTTCTAATACAAAGCCCCTGCACATGAAAAGCTCTTTGTAGGATCTCCACTGAATATCAGAATTCAGGAATAATGTTAGAGAAGTGTTTGGTAAGAATGCTACTGTGTGCGTTATTTATGATTCTCTTAGATGGTGAGAACATATTACCATAGCAAAAAACTTATATCAAGAGACTTGATACATAACTCTCGGCTTGCATGCCTACAACGCTGTAGCTCTTATTTTGTGTTCCATTCAGAAGTCAGATGTGGGATACTTGATATCTTTGTCTTCCAACCATTTAGAGTTCTGTTGTCAGATACTGACAAGATGAATATATGCAAACCATCTGCTGATATTTGCTTTTTTGAATGTATAGGTCCATCATACAAAAGCAAAACACAGTAACAAAACTAGGAAAATGGCTTTAGATGGTTTTATTCGCTGCGATACAAATTTTCATACACTGATTTCTCTGAATCCTAGCATAGTTCAAGAACAGGTCACAGTCTAAGTGATCCAATAGTAGACAACGATGATGATATCATAATGATATCAGAGAGCCATCTGACCCTCCATAGACAGCAATACAACTGAAATGATCCCAGATCCTAAAACGTAGTAAAAACATTGGTAAAACAGTCCATGTGACATCAGTGGATCAACTTCAGTAAGTCAGATAAGTCATGGGTGAAGAATGGTAAAGTTAAATGATGTTATTTTGTTGTTATTATGCAAAAAAAAAGTATTCTTCTAGTGTCACAAAACTTAAGTTGATCCTCTGATGTCACATAGACTGTTTTACCAATGTTTTTACTACATTTCAGGATCTGGGATCATTTTAGTTGTATTACTGTCTATGGAGGGTCAGATGGCTCTCTGATATTTTCAAAAATATATTTGAAAAGACATGAGGGTGAGAATTTTCATTTCTGGGTGAACTAACCCTTTAACACTTTAGCAGAGTCTTTATTAACTAGTTGCTTATTAGCAGGCCTATTATTAACACATTGACTGTTTATTAGTACTTATAAAGCACATATTCTGCATGACCATATTCTACATCCCTAATCCTACCTAATACCAAAACTTAACAACCACCTTACTAACTATTAACAAGCAGCAAAGAGTTTTAGGTAAAAGTCATGATTTGTTACTGGTTAGAAATGGACCCTAAAATAAAGCATAACCGAAATCTCCATTAATGGATTTCATCTATGAAAATTTACTGGACAGCAATAAATGTACACCCAAAAATTATGTAAGTAGCTACTGTAGGACAATTAGTGGGCTAAAACCAGATATACACTGTATAAAACTCATTTTGCAAAGATTGATCTTAGGATAAAATCTGTTTTAACAGATTGTGAAGCACAGTCCTGTAGTATGGCTTCTCCTATGACAAATCAAATCAAGAAGCATTAGGTGCAATTAAAGAACCTGGTGATGCAATTAGTTCAACTACAAACTACCAATTGCTACACACACATAGTCTTCATTATTTTCCCCATTTTTCTTTTCAAGACAAGCCATAATAAAATTAAGAGATTGTTTTGTTTGATAGCCCCTATGTCAATTCTGTGTGCGAATGTGTCTTGGAATCTCATGCTAAACATGGCCAAAGTTTCAAAAAACTATTTGAAAGTATGATGGAGTAATTCAAGTGTCAAATACTCTCCTTTTGAGTTCGTATAAAGGTGCATTCACACTCTGTAAACATGAAACGGCTTAGGACTTGTTTTAAAAACAACTAATTCAGTGATTCAGAGTAGATTTTTTCTTTTGAGAGACAGTGACTTTATACACGATGCACTTTAGATTTACAAACTTGCAGGATGTTTTAACTCACTTAGTACTGTGTTGCACACCACATGAAAGGTAATTTTAGGGGCACTTTAGGTGCTTGCGAATCTTTAGCTCCGCTCATGGTGCACCTCCAGGAGCTTGGCTGTTTTCAGAGAGAATTGTAAAGCTGTATCTTTAACAAATATGATAAAAATAAAGAATCTTTGGGGATATGAAGGACGTTTTTTTCAAAACAATCAAAGTGGGCATTTTTCAAATGTACATCTTGGAATTAAAATTAATAAGTTAACTTGGCCACTAGTATAGAGCATTTTAGCCTGTTTAGATGAGTTGGTGAACCCTGGGGATTATTTTTTCGTAGTATAAAGTCAAGCAGATTTGACTGGAGTACTGAAATTTAATTAAGAGCCCCATGTAGGGAAATTGATCAAACAGACCTGACAACAAGTGCAAACAGCTGTGACAGCTATGAAGGTCTATATAATTATATCAAAATTATATCCTTCTAGTAAGAGCCTTCCAATGCAAAATCTTGTACACTGTTTATGCAAAAACGAAAACCTATAATCCATGAAACATGAATGACTTCATTAAACATAAACAAAACTCAATCATTTATAAGGGCTAGTCTTTCACCAAATATGTATTTATTTCCTTATACAATCTTAATGAACCACATGCAATTGATAATTGATGTCAATTCTGCACCTCATCTTCCCAGGTTGCATTGCAGATTGAAGACAGAGTATCAGGAAGTACCACAATGCTTTTATCACAGAATAGCGATTTAGCCTAATGAGCTTCACAAGTCTCGCCAATGAGGTGTGAAATCAAGAGTTTATTAAAAAAAAATGGTAAATGAGTTTTTAATTTCATTGTTGCAAACACGGCAGAGAGCTGCGTCTGTAATTGCCAAACAACTCAAAACAGCCGATTAGGAGAAACACGCTGACTTTGATGAGTTGAACTTGTTTGCATTGACTCCTGAAAGTTTTTGTGCATCGCAAGTGTCACGATTGCAGAGAAAATAATCATTTCATAACCTAGATAACACCCTGAAACATAGGGAGAAAAGCAGCGACTAATCATTTTTCGCAAATGAGGTAATTATTTTGAGTTAATGGACTGAAATGCTTAAAGCCAAGAGGCCTTGCTGTCTAAAACACTGCCACATTTTCTGGGATTATTATGACTCATTTATAATTTAATCATGAAAACAACTCATTAACATTGAATAATGCATAGTTCCAAGTGGCACATATGATACAATATCGGCTAATTATAATTATAAAGCAAGCATTTAAATGGCCTGTTACAATGGAAAGTCCCATTTAACTTGGGCTTAAAGGTAATTTTTTATTTAGTCAATTTATTTTAATGACAACTCTACAGACGTTGTCAATGCGCAAATCACTCGCTCTTCCGTTTTCCTCATTCTAGGATCCTGACACGTCCTTACCAAACAAAATATAGCTAATATGAAGCACGTACATGCATGCAAAATAATAATCTACCTAAATTACCATGTCTTCATCCCTCTCATTCAGTCCCATTGACTCGGTATCCGTGGAGACACTGCTGAGCTGATGCTCTTTGAAGTCTTCCTTCAGGCTCCTTTTCAGATATCACCCATTTTGTGGTAGCAATTGAATTTTCCTTGGCAGTGGTGTGTTAAACATTAACCCCGCCAGACCCATTGATATTCCGAACGCGATGCTCGGAGTTACTGTTCCTTTCTTCCCAAACTCCAGCCCCAGTTCCCAGAGCACAGTCAGTGCATTGGATGGGCTTTAGAGTCTTTTTCTCACTGCACCGGATTCAGTGAATATTACAGCTCTTTTAAAAGGACTTCAGTTAGAGCTGAGCGATGATACTTTTAACATCAAAAAGCTGCTGCGCTAAATCCGGTTTTCTGGCAGGACGGACAGCGCGTGGCCTTTAGAGATCCGACTACAGAAAACCACTCTGCATAATGGTGTGAGCTGCAAAGTGTTTAATACCCACAGGTCAGTTTTCAGGTCCTGTGATGATTCCATGTCTTTAGTTACATTGGATTACATTTGACTGGTCCACATGAACCAATGGGTAAAATAAGAGCACAATACTATTTTTCTAAACGATGTTACATTTCTTATCACTCAGCACCTGTGAATTCATGGATCAATTTGAACAGGACTACAGAGGGTTTCTAGATGTGGGCTTTGCATGTGATGATGCATCTTTTAATGCAGTGGTTCCCAATTCCGGTCCTGGGGACCCCCTGCTCTGCACATTTTGCATGTCTCCCTTATTTAAACACACCTG
>JAUMHE010024152.1:0-10271 GCA_032359235.1 Enteromius mattozi | reverse complement strand
CATGCGAGATCCCATATGTAACGTCTCCGTTCCCTCCTTCAGGGAACGTGGGTTACGTTCGTAACCTAGACGTTTCTCCCTGATCAGTTCATTCGTGTCACCTGTTTTTTACACCTGCTTGCACTTTAGTCTTGAGTTCTTTGTCTTTATATACCGTTGTCTTTCTATCTGATTTAGTTCGTGTTAAAGTCTCGTGGAGCCTGTATGTGTGAGTTTTGTCGCTGCCCCGTCAGCATTTCTGTTCTTTTGCGTTTCATTAATAAAACGTTTGCATTTAAGAAGTCCTGTCTCCTCCGCTCTCTGCTCCGCTGAGAGGCGCGGCACGCTTCTCTACACGCACCGAACGTGACATGTAGTGTGAGCCCGGCTTAAATGTATGAATAAACTATTTTGTCAAAAGTGTCATTTTTAATTGTGTTATTTTTGTACCATTTGTGTTATATTACATTTATTTATGTACTTCTCACAGGTGGGGGACTCGAGTCACATGACTCAAAGGTATGTAAGCTTGTTCGTTAGTTGAAAACAGTGTTGGTCTTAAAATTCAGCTCAAGTCTGCCATTAAATTAAAGTGATTATAAATGATTAGTCTCGTGTTTGTAATTAACAATGCAAAACTTTAAATTTGCTGGCGTTTGCCTCTCAAAATAAGACTTTCACGAGTTCCCACTTCCTCATTAATAACCAATATATTTGAGCATGTTTGGCGGACTGTCCGGGGAGCAGGCAGGGAGCCCGGCGGACCCCGAGCCCTTAGGAGATTATCCCCTAGGAGGCGAGGGCTGGGGAGAGCCCGGAGCCCAGCCTGGTCGCCGCCTGCCCCCGGGAGGAGAGTGGAATGGCGATCTGAGTAAAGATGGATGAATGAGTTGTGTAATAAGACTGGAAACCGGATTTTCCCGACCGAGCGAGCTGAAAGCGACAGTGGCAAGGGAAAACTCCACTGGGGAGAGAAAACCTTGGGAGAACCTGGCTTAGCGGGGACCAGAACTCCTCTGGCAGGAAACCACACCCAGCTATCACTAGGTGGAGTAAGGGGAGGTGGAGGGATGCAAAGAACGAGATGCTGGAGAGAGGAAGTTAGCGGTATATAAAGGGGTAGAATACCGATCTGATAGGATAATTAGATAATGGTGGATCCTCCCGAAATTAGTTTAATTAAACATAATTTCACGAGTTCCCACTTCCTCATTAATAACCAATATATTTGAGGATGTTTGGCGGACTGTCCGGGGAGCAGGCAGGGAGCCCGGCGGACCCCGAGCCCTTAGGAGATTATCCCCTAGGAGGCGAGGGCCGGGGAGAGCCCGGAGCCCAGCCTGGTCGCCGCCTGCCCCCCAAAAGGCTGAGCTGAGGACAGCGCCAAACGTGCGCCCAAAAGCTGCAAATAGAGAGGAAGCTGGACGAATTTTAGCTAGGATAGTAAGCGTATGGGGGGAAGACTCTCTCCTCCTTCTCCGGGTACCAACCGGGGCGTCCCCTCCTGATGACAGCATGAGGGACAACCGTCGACGGCCAGAGTTGTTAAACGAGGCTCCTGCTTTGCGGTCTGCTGCCATCAGGTGGAGAGAGCGATGGAGAGACCCTGGCTGGGGTGGTCCGAGAATGTGGGTGCAGTACTCCTGTTTGGACAGGTCCCCTGAGCCAGAAGCGAGAAAACGCCCACTTGGTCGCAACTTCTAAAGTCTAGACTTGTGGGCCGCTTACTGGTGCAGGGAAGAGAAAAAGAGTAAGCGAAATATGTGAGGAAGGCTTTCGGGCAAGTCTTTGGGAAGGTTCGGTGGGTGAGGCTAAGGAGTTGCTTGTTATAATATGGCTGAGGGCTGAGGCGAGAGGGGACATGCAAATGCGAGGCTAAGAGAGGCCAAGGCCGAGAGAGGCGGGCAAATATGAGGCCAAGAAAGGCCAAGGCCAAGAGAGGTGGGCAATACCAAGCCAAGAGAGGCCAAGGCCAAGAGAGGCGGGCAATACGAGGCCAAGAGAGGCCAAGGCCAAGAGAGGCCAAGGCGAGAGCAGAAATTAAAGGCTGGGGCGTTGGAGACCAGCGGAATGCTAGGAGGCTAGGGGAGCGGGAAGTTGGGAGTGCGAATTTAGCTAAATGAAGAAAAGGAAAGAAGGAGAGTTAGGCTGTCCTTGGTTGAGCTCTGATAGGGACCTGTAAGGAGAACTGGCGAAGAAGAAGAATAAAGAAAACCAAAATCGTGAAGCAGGACGGTTGAGCTCGTCCGTGAATAGAGGATAATTTGGGCCCGAGCATTGAGACCTCCTATAACTCAAGAATGCGGCAAGAGTTTGGTGCGGGTTGACGGGGGAAACCAGATTAAAGATGTAAACAAAATGGCCTATTTTGAATTGGTCTGTTTTACTTTGCTTAATGAAAAAAGAAAGCGTTTTGGGATCTAAGATAGCTAGATCGGACACGGTAGGGTGAATGCGGGGATCAAATTTAACATTAACAGCAAATTCTGAACATCTTAGAAACCCGAAAAAAGCCAGGGAGAACATAGCGTCCAGAGTGCGATCAACATGGAAGGAGCTATAACCTGTAGTTTATAGATACAAGATGTTAGAATTTCCAGAGTAATAGGATGTCTCGAATCTGGCTTTGGAGGATTGGCTCTTTGAGTGCCTTTAATGAGGAGGGATGTTTGAGCGTTAGACAGATGTTCAGCGGGATGGCCAAAAATAAGCTTATGAAAGAACTGAATCCCACTGAGGTACCCCCTGATAGAGCTGGCTTGGAGATTTTTGGTGGTGTTGAGAAAGGATATAAAGGAGGTGACAGACAGCAAAAAAAATCTGGAAAGGGGAGGTTAAATTGAAGATGGAGAGTTTTGAATGATTTCCACGCGGTAATATAAGATAAGAGGGTTCGCGGGGATACGGATTGCATAATAGAATTTAACGATGCTTCCCAAAGGGGTCTCAATGGGGGGTTTAAGGGAAGATTAGCTGAGAAAAGTGAGGCACTGGCGTTGGATGCATCTCGACGTCTGGAGCCAATGTCCTGAATTTCTGCTAAGATCTGCGCTCTGATGGCTGGAGATACAGGTGTGGGCTCTAGAGCAACAACGTTAGGAGGCATGGGAAGTGGGTTTGCAGTCTGGAGTGTGAACTGCTGGCGGGAGAGAGGTGCTGCTTGAATAGGCGGGGCTTGGAGAGAGGCTGTGGTGAAGGAGGCTGAGGTGGAAGGGAAAGCAGGGAAGGAAGAACAGGAAGGAAAGTTATAGGGAAGATTAGCGGAGGGGAGAGGAAAAGATTGTCCAAGAGCTGATGCGGCTGCGGGAAATTGAAGCGGCTGGCTGGGTCCGGGAGCAGGGAGCTGCGGCTGGCTTTGGCTAAAGTTTTGTGTAAGGAAGGGCGGAGGAGCCAGCCAGTCAATCTGGAGAGAAGCTGCTGGGTCTTGGTTGGCTGCTATTGGATCGGTAGCGGCGCTAGTGCTTGGTGGAGCCGGTGTGCTGGCTGGGAAGGCAGGCTGGTACGGATCCGGGAGGATAATGCGACTGGTGGAAGGTTCTGGGGCCTTCCCTTGGCTGGCGGACGGAGAAGAGTTAGGCGGGCACTGGTTAGCGGAAGCATTCGCCGTCCCTGTGTAAGTAACGCAGTTTTTAGTTTTATTTTTCCTTTTGGCTGGGATTGTATTAGGATTGAAATTGGTACCTGACTGATGTTGGTTATACAAAGCAAGAAGTTCTGCTTTCGTTGCTCTGCGGGTGAAATGGACGCCGGCTTTAGCTAAGGCTTGACGCAGAACCGGGATGGTCCATTTCTCAGATGTTTGTACTGAGCAGCGAGCTGAATAGGAAGAGGCGGGGGACGTCCGTGGATTTCGTTGCAGCGGTGGGGAGCGTGAGCGAAGGCGTCTTGGTGAAGGAAAAGGCTGGGATCGTATGGGTCGCCGGCCTCTGATCGGAGCCGCAGGCTCTCTTGGAGTCGCGGCCGATGAGGGAGCCCGAATAGCGGCTGCTTGAGGCGGAGCGGTCTCAGGAGTTTCCGAGATCTCGGAGGCATCAGAGTCTGACATTGTTTCTTGGTCTTCTCTTTACAATGCAAAGAACGAAGATGCTGGAGAGAGGAAGTTAGCGGTATATAAAGGGGTAGAATCCCGATCTGATAGGATAATTAGATAATGGTGGATCGGCTGCAGCTGGTTAACATTCAATAGTGTTCCTCCCGAAATTAGTTTAATTAAACATCATTTAGTGTCAAGAATCCCTATTTGTGAATCAATATATGGAATTGTACCATGGAAACCACAGTGTTTTATCAATTAGTGATGTTTCTCTTGAACCCAAAATCCAAGAAATGTTGTCAAAATAGCACTAGTATGAGTTTTCATATTTATAACATACAATATTTAGTACTATTTTTAGCATGGCTGCTAACAGTTATGTTCTGCCCATAAAAGTTATGTGCGTCTCTAAGCAACACACTAAATACTAAACGAATCCAGGGATTTGAACCAATCGGTTGAGTGATTCAGTGGCCCATTCTTGCTTGTTTGTGAAAGAATCAACTGTTCTGAATGAATACATTCAATGAACACGTCTGTGATAAAGCAATGATTAATGTCATAATGTTGTAGGCCTATCAGTTAATTTAATATTTCTATTTTCTATATATAAGTGTTCGTTTTTCTAACAATTTATCTTTAAACTACTTATTTGATGCTATAAAAACAGGGTGTGGTGTCATGATGTGAATGTTTTGCAAATAACAAAGTTTCGGGAGGAAGCGCTGGATGATTAATCTCAGCTGGCCCGCATTACCTAATCAATGTCCTCGGTTATCCGACCCAATTACTAAGTATAAATAACCCATTTCCTTCACTTCCGCATCTCGTCTTTTGCGCATCCCTCCTCCAGTCCTTCTCCTCCAGTCATCCGGCTCGCGCCTTCCTGGGGGGGCAGACAGGGAACGAGCCGGACGCCGAGCTCCTGCCCTCACTAGGGTTCAAACCACTAGGGCTCGGAGTCTAACGTTCCCCCGGCTTGCCCCCCGGACAGCATGCCAAATTTGCTTTATATGATTATTAAGGAAGCACAAACTCGTGAATGTGAGCTTGTGATTGGGTCTGCGAGAGTGTAGGCGAGAGTGTAGACTTTGATTCTGCGGCTCCACCTCACAATCTCTACTGTGCAGACTCTTTCACAAGATGTCAGCGGTCATACTAGGAATGTTTTGGCTTCATTTTCTATAATGGTAGGAAGTGGAGTTGCGTCGTCCATCTTTTTTACAGTCTATGAGGCAAAAGGATTGATTAGTGAGAGGAATAGACAGGATCACCATCTCCGTCCACCGTAAAGTTCATCCTGTGTGTGCCGCAGTCTCTGTGCACAAATTCAAAAAATGTCACCAGAGCAATCCTTACGTTAGCCTTGGTTGTGAAATGATATTGGCTCTTGTGTGTCTCGTAACTGATCTCATCATGCCGTTGTGAAATGCTATTGCCTCTTGTATACCTTTTTGAATGTGAGCATGTTAACGGAGCTGGGTCATTTTCAGCGATTAAAACCTTATGTTTTACTCTCTTCTTCACATAAATTCTGAGTTAAAAGAAAGTTTACAATGATCTGTGAATTATGTGCAAACAATCACTAAGCAATGAAGAATTAAATATCTATCCTAGTGGTAGAAAAAATATATCTATATTTTCTGGAATTTTATAAATAACGATAATCAGACAACATTTTACTGAGTGTGTTGTGATGCAGGATTGCAGTGGACAGCTGACTCCTAAAGTTTTTGATATTCAGCATGGTAATTTGACAGCAGTGATAGTAATTTATCTTTTTCAACAAGTTTAAGTGATTTCCACCCTTTACGGGCATTTTCACCTTTGTAGAGCCTTTTTTTGCATCTTAAGTGGGATTCAAATGTATTTAAATAATTTAATGCAAGACATAAATGCATTTAACCTGCAGTTACAAATAAATGTTTTGATATTTGAATCCTAATACTTTGAATACTTTGAATATTTGAAATAATTTTAAAATATATACTTTAAATGTAAAATTAAAAACCGTCAGTAGGTGGCAGGAAGTCGCTGTTATTAAGTGTCAATGCGATTGAACTGAATCATTTAAACGTGTTGATTCATTTAGAAACATTGCACTGTCATGTTGCTCAGACGCAAAACAGTGTTGTGGCTGTACATTGGACCTTTTGTTATTGTTGGCAAAATAGGCAATATCTCATTTGTGATTTCTGCAGAAAAAAAAAAAAGACACTCTGTATGATATTGGTATATGAAATTATAAACATATTTTCTTCCCCCATCTTGAATTTTGAGAGCACTTTGAATTGTATTATACTGAATAATGCAGTGAACACACTCTAATGAGCACAGTCAGTCTAGCTAGTGCTTAAGCCCTTACTACAACTACTGTTACAATTTATACGATAAATCTTACTTTTATCATACATAGTCTACGTCAGCACTTTATGTTAACAATACAATATGAGCAGGTCTAAATTTAGTACAGCCATTGATTCTTTTCATTTAATTTTCATTTTCACTAGTGTCATGTTTCAAGAATTATAGTTTTATTGAAAAACCAGGGCACTGTTGCTGTCAGGGACTATTTTTTAGCAAAAGGATTGCATTTAACGAACTTGCTTCAATTTCAATACATATATTTTTAGTTTTAATAATTTTTTTTTATTGTGTGGTAACCGTTTTATAAAAGCAATAAGGAACTACACTTCGCGTTGTGCCTAACAACGCCCTTCAGCCGTGATTTTTTCACGATACAGCACTGTACATTATTGCATACATAACAACGCACCCAACACACACACACATCAAGCTTTTGTGTGAGGGGTAGGTTTGGGGTTAGGGTAAAGGGATAGACAAGTACGTGCATGGGCAGTGCAGTTAACAAGCAGAAGTATCACATCAGCACATCACACAGAATAGCTGAGCTCCAGGTGTGTGTGCTACAGATTTCGAAAATCTTCCTCCAGGCTCCTGCTGTCAGCTCACAGATTTAATCATCTCAAATTTAACATTTACTGACAAGGCAGATTTGCTCTGTTATAAAACATGTTGTATCTTTTCACGTGGAAAACATTTGCTTTCAATCACTAAAATAGTTTGGTGGATTCAAACAAAGAGAATTTCTAAGAAGAAAAAAAAAAATCACTTTATCCACTGCATATTGCAATTTATACATTTTGCTGATACAGAGTTTTTGGCTGGGAATCAATATGAATCTACACAATTTTGCCTGTTTTACTGCAAATATACATTTGCAGTAAAAAAAAAACAAAATGAGATCAAATAAATCATATTATTCACTTTCAATATATTCTCAATTAAGGCTAACACTAGATATGACACTAGATATGTAGACATGCCAACAAAAAAGCATCAGTTACAATAAATTCAATTGATTCGACTCATCCACTGACCAGGGCTGCATTTCCCAAAAGGATCTTAAGTATAGGTTGAATTGTAGGATCAGCTATCACCAAAAGACTTTGCAAAGTACTGGTTTTAGACAGCCGGCTTTATACAGGCCTAACAGGAAGTGGATGCAGAGGGAGCGGAGTTGAGCTAGTACTCAGATGAGGGCTCCCTCTGCTGGCTTGGCATTACAGAACACCCTCCTCTAGGAGCGACTCCTGGAACTCTACATGGACGTCCCTGTGGTCGTGGTGCTGAACGGTCGGGTCTGGCTCGATGGAACTCTTTGGTTAGGGACAGATCCAAGATCCTGACCCCCTCGTCTTCGCGAGTCCAGTAGCTCCTTCACCTGATATGCAGAAGTCCCGCCAATATCCAGAGGAGGTGGTGGTTCTGGGGCTTCATGGCCAGGGTCAGCTCCCGGGTGGACCGGTTTCAGGAGGGATACATGAAAAGAAGGAGAGATACGATAATCAGGAGGGAGCTCCAGCTGGTATGTCACTTCATTGATTTGTTTCATAATCTTGAAAGGACCGACATTCCTGGGGCTCAATTTCTTGCTGGGCAGCCGCAACATGATGTCCCTTGTGGAGAGCCAGACCCGCTGTCCAGGTTGGTAGGTAGGGTGTGGTCAACGTCTACGGTTGGCATGGATCTCTTGGTTCCTGACAGCCCATTGTAGACGAACATGGGCACTGTCCCACACCCTCTCACTACGTCGTATCCAGTCATCTACCGCTAGAACAGTGGATGGTTCACCAGACCACGGGAACATGGGCGGCTGATATCCCAAAACACATTGAAATGTAGTCAGTCCTGTAGAGGCATGTGTTAGAGAGTTCTGGGCGCATTCCGCCCATGGCAGAAACTCTGACCAGCGGTGTTGTTCTGTGCTACAATAGGAGCGAAGATATCGTCCGTTCTCCTGATTGAGACGTTCTACTTGGCTGTTGGCTTGAGGGTGATAACCAGAGGTAAGATTAACATTGATGTCGAGATGTTTATAAAAGGCTCTCCATACCTGGAATGTGAACTGGGTTCCTCGGTCACTGACAATGTTGTCCGGTAGTCCATAGACTCTGAAAGCATGTTCAAATAAGGAGAGAGCAGTGTTCATGGCAGTAGGTAGACCCTTGAGTGGAATAAGACGACAGGATTTAGAGAAATGGTCAATGATAACAAGTATGGTAGTAAAGCCATTAGAGAGGGGCAGGTCAGTGACAAAGTCTATGGAGAGACTGGACCAGGGTCTTTGAGGAATGGGTAGTGGTTGAAGGAGACCAGATGGCAGTTCTGTGGGTGTCTTTGACTGGGCACAAACTTGACATGACTTGACAAAATTACATATATCCGTTGACATAGATGGCCACCAGAATGAGTTTTGCACCAGATGAAGTGTTTGTGAAATACCTGGATGACCGGTACTGAGAGATGCATGAACCCACTGCATGATACGTGGTCATAGGGTAACTGGAATATATTGTTTGTTGGGTGGACACTGTTGTTCTCTTTGAATTTTCTCCATGATGTCCCAGGATACTGGAGCTATTACAACAGTGGGTGGAAGTATAAGGTCATGGGTCTCCGTTACTATGGGTGATTCGTGTCTTCGAGAGAGAGCATCTGCCTTGCCGTTCTTGCTGCCTGGTCTATACGTAACTGAGAATAACAGTTCATGGATGATGAACAACAGTTCCTTGTTTCCCACATCATAGTTTCTCTCCGCAAGTGATAATTTCCTTGAGAAGAAAGCGCATGGATAAAGTTTGCCTGGTTGACCTTGACATTGGAATAGTACTGCCCCAATCCCACAATCTGAAGCATCGACCTCTACGATGAATGGAAGGTGTTTGGATTCTTCAACAAACGGGATAGAACGTTCTTGACATGTTGGACATGTTCTTGTTCAGTGGTTGACTAGATGAGGATATCATCAATATAAGCAATGATGTACTTGTGTAGAATGTATTTGAAGATCTCATTTATGAAGGATTGGAACACAGCTGGAGCGTTTGCAAGCCCATATGGCATAACCTGGTATTCATAGTGCCCCCTGGTGGTGAGAAATGCAGTTTTCCACCCATCGCCCTCTTTGATACAGAAGAGGTTGTAGACACTTCTCAAATCCAATTTTGTGTATACCTTTGCCTCTCGTAGTTGTTCCAGAGCAGATGGTACCAGAGGGAGTGGGTATTGAAACTTAACAGTAACGTTGTTGAGACCCCGGAAGTCTATGCATGGTCGTAGGCCGCTGTCCTTCTTACCCACAAAGAAGAAATGATGTTCGAATGAAGCCCGAACTCTTCCTCAATGTACTCTTCCATAGCCTGGCTTTCTGTCCTGGAGAGAGGGTAAACCTTACTTTTAGGTGGCATGGCGTTGGGAAGGAGGTTGATTGCACAATCCCAAGATTGGTCAGGAGGCAACTGTGTGGCTTTGGTTTTGCTGAAAACTTCGGATAGTGACTGGTAGCAGCAGAGGCGTAGCAATTGGGCAGGCAAGCCAGGCAATTTCCAGGGGCCCCGCATTTTGAGAGGGCCCCGACAGCCGACCACGTGAACCAGGGGCGTGCAGAAACGTTTAATGGGACGGGTGCTCAGAGCTATAAAATAGTAGATAAAAGACTGAATAACAGCAACTCACATCCATGACAAATCTAATATGTGATGTTTCACTAAATTAGGCAATATCAACAAGTCACTCCCGTACACGTCTCTCTCCGTGATGGTAACAGTTACACTTTTATATAAAAAGGCTGCAAATGAACCAAACCCGTCCAATCTAACTTGAACATAAACACACATAACATCACTAAAACAAAAACCCAACTGTCTTGCTTAAATGACACAAAAATAAGTAAACT
>JAUMHE010024151.1:0-10274 GCA_032359235.1 Enteromius mattozi | reverse complement strand
TCTGGCAACAACAACCATGCCACGCTCAAAATTGCTTAAATCACCTTTCTTTCCCATTCTGACATTCAGTTTGGAGTAGAGGCTGACATTTTTTCGGTGACCCGTGGGATTCCTGCAGGATGGGGGTCATCTTTGCTATTAATCACAGGATTGGGACAGTACAGGATAAAATAGTTAACGGGAGCGGGAATCAACCAATAGGAAAGACGAAAAAAAAAAAGTAAATGCACACTGCAAAAAGAGATGTGTTAAAAAATGACACATGTTGTGTAGAATTTTAATACATGTATTGAGTGTGCTCAGGGACAACACATGTTGTGTTGAATTTAACACAATAGATGTGTCAGGTAATTAAACACTCAAATGTGTTATTTTAACACATTATGTGTTGATAAAATTCAATTAACATGTCCATTTTAAAACTACTCATTAATGTGTTAATATTAAAACTAAGAATTTGTAATTCTAAAACATTCAAGCAAAACCGACAGATTGTAAGAATATTAGACATTTAATCAAATGTAAATAACAAATAAAACATTCAATTTTATTCATTTGTGTTCAGGTGAACTCATTTCTCACTAAGGGTGAGCAGTTGTAACAGAAATTACATTTCTGGGTGAACTATATTTTATAATCAGTTAAGGCAAAATTTCATTATTATATAACAAGTGTACTATAGCTACAGCATACAGAGAAAACTTAACATGCATGGTAGAACATTAACTGAAACAACAATTATACAGTACACAGTTGAGAGGAAAGTGTTATAACAGGACTGAATTAATCTCAAAGTTATATACTCAAGCGTATAACATGAAACATTTTAAATCAGACAACATATCTACCCTTACGCAACAAAAATATATTTCTCAATATATTATGTGACAATATATTTCATGTGTCTCCATATATTGTGAAATTTATATAGTAATATATCATATGATATATTATATAATAATATATTATATATGCAAGTGATATATTGTAATATATTTTACAATACTGCAATTATTGCCGTTTTCATATATTGAATAAATACATATTATACTATTTAATATATTGTTATGTATATTGATATGAGATAATATACCTCAATGTACAAGATAATATAACCAGATTTATATGAGCACATACATTTTAAATATAAAAAAATATATATTGGCTTATATTACATAATATATTATACAGAATTATTATATTTTATATTGTATACATGCTAAATATGAAATAATCTAAATGTACAATATCTGTCATATATTTTAAAATGCAATAGATTAAATAAGACATCAATATAGTTCACATTAAATGAATGAGGTTTATTTCAAAAGCAGCACCTGAAGGGACAGTGACCTGAGAACAATCAGAATGAAAGGCATGTCACCATGGTTCCATCTGAAGCTTATGTACACATAATAAACAATGTGCTCAGCAAACGGTAAGCTGGTTTGCTGATAGGAATGTGCCATATCATAATTAGTTGCAGGCTATAAAATCTTTTTTTTTAACATGTTATATTTTATGTGATTCAACAAATGGCAACAACAACAACCATAAATGAACAAAAATACTTTAAAGAATTAGTAAAACATTTCCTAAAGGACAACTGTTCATTGTTATACAATAAAACAGTCTTCAGTGCCACAAAAAAAACAACTGGACAATACTTTAGTGCAGTGTTATGAATCCCACATGCTAACTTATCAAGAACCACTATGATTGGCCAGCCTTGGCCAGTCCTTCAGTTGTCCATTGACTTTTTCTTCTCCTGGTGTCTTAACTCACAGATCCTTTTGTTTATGGCCGTTCGTATGTCTGGAATCTTCACCCCTGGGTGTTGCTGGACAACTGCATCTGTAAAAGAAAAAAAAAAAAAAAGAAAGACATCAATGTTAGCCTCTGATTGTTGCAAAAGATGAGGCGGGTCCCAATACTGGCAATATTTTTCTTACATGCCTACTCCTCGTTCTTCAGTGGGTTACCTGTAAATAGTTCAGTCTGAAACGGCTTCTCAAGGAACCAAGGAAGGAGTTAGGAATGTTCTCCAAGGGGCTTTTAGAGCGAGGAGGTTATACTACTGTATCCCCTTTGTTTTCCAGGGAGTATTGTGGTCAGTGAAAGCAACTGTATTTTGCCGTAGCCAAGCATGCCTATGGGAGGTGAATTGGTCCTGGTGCTGGGATTTTAAAGCTGCTACTGGGGGATCTTTTTTAATGCTAAAAAATGTTTGATGTATTGTGACTAGATAGAGAAATCGCTTTATATCTAAAAGAATATCAAAGCTGTTAAAGCTTTTTATTTGTCCATCTGTTTCACTATTAGTTGTGTACATTTCAGTCCTAAAGTGTTTGTTACCCTTTACCATTTACAATAACTTTGCAACATATATTAATCCATTAAAAATAAATTCTTATTTTCTTACTGATTAAAGCTGTAAGCTTCTTGGGGTCCAGAGGCTGGCGTCTCTCTGCAGATGGATCGAATTTGTTGACCCCTCCCGTCAGGTTGGACTTCAGTAGGACATCAACGCTGAACAGGCCCAGCAGGAGGGTGCGGGTCATTCCTTTCGCTGTAGGTTGTGCTTTTGCTGTCTCCCAACAATGGGCAGACACTCTGGTGGAGTCATCATTTCCTAGTGGCACCTAATTAATTGTAATAAGCAAAGACAACCCAGAATAAAAACAAAGAAAATCACCAGTGACAGAATGTTTTATGTTTTTAATTGACCATTACAAAAATGTACTTACTGATATTGGTTTGGGAGATGTGGGTTGAGGAGGTGATGGTAGAGCAACATTGGCTTCTTGCAATAGTTTCTGCTCAGCAATCTTAAGTGTAGACTTCCTTTCTGTAAGTTAGAGATAGTAGCAAGACAGAATTTAATGCCTTCAAACAAAACTGTTTGACTTTACATCATATACTGTATTTTGCTGTCAAATTTTGTCCTGGTTTTACAGTTTTTTGTATTGTTTTCCCCCTGCTTTTTATAAGTTTAGTCTGTTCATTTTAACACATTAAATTTTGCTGCCATGTAACTTACAGCCGCTAAACTGATTTTCACTGTATAATGTTATTGGCTGACAATGTTGACAGTTAAGTATTCTTATTAACCCAAATTTTAGCTGACAATCTTCAATTTAGGACTTTTAAAGTAAGTGTTTAATTAATGTTTCACTTCTAAATAAAAATCATACTCATTTGACTAATGGCCTTTAGCAGGCTAAAAGTTCAAATGAAGCGGGACTCACGTGACGGCCGTTAACGTTACCAAGCTCGTCACTGTCCCGAAGCTGATAGCCTACAGCGAACGTAACTTGGCCAATAACGCAAAACCCTCAAAAGGATAATTGCTATCAATAATGTTCCATGACTAACCAAGTAAAAAACAATTATATAAAAAAAAAGCATTGTAACGTTACTTGCCTGCCAACTGCAAAATGTGTGGTGTTTCAACCGGCCACCCATTAGTAGGTCTCTTGCCACCGATGCCGCGGCACTCGATAAGATACTCCTTTTTAGAGTTTTCAGGATCGAAGTCCATGATCCAATTTACAGGGACTATACTGAGATCTTCATGCTTCCCCTTGACCAGCTCGCTAGCACAAACTTTCTCCTCTCACCGCTGAGGCACGTACACACAGACTCAGAGTGGCGGCTTGCGTCCCGTGCTGCCTGTGGGAAATCCAGTCCCCACCCGTAACCGGGTCTTCATTAGGACCCACTCTTGTTTTAATTGGTTCAATTCACTTCTACTGGGTATTATTATTTTTTTTGCGCCTGATTACAATTCTTGCAAAATTACGTTGTATTTTGTATAGTTAGAAATGCGTTTTAATGACCGATAATTTATTTTGAATTGCATAATAGAACAGCGTTTTACACTAATAGTGAATTATTCTCGTTTTCTGAATATACATTGACAATTAAAACCACTAAAAGCTGATTTACTCGTGCATTATTTGTCATACATTATAGTTCTATATAGCATTTAATACGTTTTTTTTCATAAAGAAATTATTGTCGATAGTTACAAATTTATAAATTATTGAATTAGTTTGTGTAGTATATTTAGATAATTTTATTAGATATATTAAATGTATGTTGCTTTTTATAAAAATGTAAAACATTTTTGATCAGGCATTACTGCACGATGGGTTATGCGCATGCGCAATATGTTCGCACGGTGCAAAGGTGCGCAAGCGTGGGATCGTGCAGTCGTAAACAGGATTATCATCTGCGCATGCGCAAGCAGCAAAGTGGTACCGGCCGTACCGACGTTGATTGAGGGTTCCGTTGCAGAAGAAGAGAGGCATGGACGAAGAGTGTTACAGGGCAGGAAAAGGTTTTTGATGTGATGCAATTCAACAGGAAATGTCTGACATGTGGAGGAGTAAAATGTTGAGGATGAAATGTCATATGGGGGAATAAAAAGTGGGGAAGAAAATGTAATTGCTGCTGTTAATGATAATTTAATTTATAATGCTCTCTACATTTTACAATATATGAATCAATACATAGCCATATATGGTCCATCCATATGGCTATATAATGTAAAATATAATGAATGTCATGCAAAAATCTGATTTGGAGTATTGTTAATCAACCTCTCTGTAAACCTATGCATGAGCTTGCTTAACTCATAAAAAAATACTTTGTTTCAATAAACATACATGCAATAACGTAATACAGTTTTGTTTGTATATCAATGTATTTTAATATATGAATCAATATATAGCAATAGGTTGTCCATCACTATAGTGCTATATATTTTTAAATATATGAGGAAGTTTCTGATACATTGAAATATATTTTCTAATGTATTGCAATATAAATTTTAGTATATTGCAATATATTTTTGTTTCGTAAGGGTACACAACTTAAAATAGTGACGGATGACTATAGCTCTTAAGCGGATTGTATTATACGCATTTTGTAGTAAATTTGTCTTAAAGTAGGTTATTAGAATTCATCACTTAGTTTGGGTTTATTAATAGATCATGTTATTGATTAAATCGTAAAGGGATAGTTTACCCAAGAATGAAATTCTATCATCATTTACTCACACTCATGTTGTCCCAAACCTGTAGGAGTTTATTTCTTCTGTTAAACACATGCACAAAGATATTTCAATAAATGGTGGATAACAGACAGTTAACAAGTACCTATTGGCTTCCATAGTATTTTCTTGCTGCTATACGATTCAATGACATAAGCTGTTGGGTTACCAACATTCATTAAATAACTTTGTGTGTGTGTGTTCAACAAAACAAGTAAACTCATACAGGTTTGAAACAAAATGAGCGTGAGTAATTGATTGTGGAATTGTCATTTTTGGGTGAACTATCCCTTTAAAAGGCAAGACAATCTAAAGTCTGGCTGTGCACATTCTAGAGAAATTAAATAATATTGTACCTTGGGTTTACATACAGTTCATCTGTACTGAAACTCAGCATTATGTCTAAAGGTCTTCCATCTGCTGCACTGGTCAGGCTGACCATTTTATATTCTTTAGTTTGCTCTACCACAAATGCATAAAAATGGTCATCAAAGTATTTGCCTTTTAAAATTCGTACAAACAGCAGAATTGATACATTATCAGCATGTGGTATAATGTGAATAATTTCACCAAACACAGGCTCTCCTTTACAGTCAATCTTAAGAGGCAGCACAGACCCTGTTCTGTAAGTATGGCCATGCACACTAACAGTGTGAGTGACATAGACAGTGCTGTTCAAAGTCAAGTCATCAGAGGTTGATCTCAGATTGTCCAGTACAGCATCAGCTTGCTTCAAAGTGCTCATGGTAACAGGGTATGCATTTGTAACACTCATTTTTACAGAAAAAGGAACACCCAACTTGAAGTTATACATTTGCTGAACTTGGTGTTTGTAACTCAGCGTTTTAGAGATATTTTTTAAGTTTCCAACCACATGAGCATGTCTTTTTAACGGATTATGCTTTGCTTCATATCTCAGACACCATAGCTGAGAAAGAGGTCCGAACATAATCATCATCCTCGGATAATGAGTCATAAAATGATGTTTGGGAATCAGATTTCGGTCATAGAGCTTCTTGAATAAAGTATGGTGCTCTACAATGAGTTCTTTCAGAAATACAGCAAGCCCATGAGTAACAACAGGAGCAAAAACAATGCTGCATATTTCCCTCAGCAGAATGAATAGATGCCAGTGTTGACTTTTCTTGTCAACTAGATCGCCAGCTAAAAAGGGCAATACTTGCAAAAGGCACCACATTTGGGATGCAGTTTGTTTTACTGCATTGTCAGAGTTTCTCAGATTAAGAATAACACTGGGTTTGTTTCTCTCATTTTCATACCCATAGTTAAATGCCCATATCCACATAAGGAATGGATAGCTAAATTGTCTGCAGTGAAAACACAGATTGATCTATATAGCTGATGACTTTGTCCTTGTAACTCCACTCGTAGGCCAGTACTTTCAAGTACTTTTGTCCTCTATCAGAGGTTCAAAAATCTTACTGAACCCATATACCTCTCTGTCTAAAGAATTGAACAGAAGACATAAGTGAATATTTGAAAGAGATGAGTTATATTCTGGTGGTAAATATTTTAAGCTAAAATAAACAGCACCCATCTTGTGAATTTTGGTTTTGGTCCCCAAAGGGTTTGTCGTTTCTAAATCATCAAAATACAACTGTATTAGGAGGGCTTGAGGACGTGTTCCAAACAATGAATGAGAAGAAAATTGAGAGCCGTCACAATAGTTTTGCATTTTCCCATCAGTTTTCTTCTTATTCTGAAGGTAAACTTTTTGCATTTGGTCATTTCTAAATAAAAATGTAATAGTTTCAATTATTGATATATATTGACATGCGTCTGCAGCCAGCACTTGTTTTACTTGTCCTTGTTTTCTTGCAGTGTCTGCCCTATGACCAAGAAATATTTATTTTGGCTTCACAAGATCAAATTTCTCTGAAAAGTATTTGTTCATTTTGAAAGGGGTGTCTACGTCTTTAAACACATGTTTAGCGTTTTCAAATTCGCTCATCTATGTCTGGACAGACTCACTGTCAAGTGGTACCTGTAAATTATTCAACAGTGTAGTTGTTGAATGTTGTAGACTTTCAAAAGTCCTTTCTAGCACCTCTTCTGTACAAGTAACACTTCTTGTTACGTCCATTAAAAGTTGTATTTGATGAAGAAAACATTTTGGCCACAAAAGTGGCAACACAATCAGGAGGAACGGCAGTTTTAAATGGCACAGAGTCTGACTCTGGAGTTTCCATAGTATTTGATTCCCCTGCCTCAGACATGTCCGATGAAATGTGGTCACTGGATTGAAAGGACACACTGTCCATTGTTGTAGTGGACTGGTGGTCTCTGTGAAGATGTTTGGAATATGAGTTGAAGTTACGATATGTTCTTGGGCTGCCATCTTGTCTGCAGATAATTGTCAGGTCCTGTCCATCTGATAATGCATGCACTTCGCGTAGATGCCAAATTAGTGTCTTTATTTTTGTTGATATTGGTTGTATGCACTTTGGACACGTGTACATTCTTGGAATTACTGTGCGGCCTGAAGTTTTGAAATTAGTTCTAGTACCTTGGCTTTCCTGTTGGTTGAAATGGTCAATTCATAATATATATTCAAAAAAAGTAAACAGAGCTGAGCTGTGGTGGGTAGGCCACATTGCAAACCCAGTACAGCTTGTGTAGTACTCTTCACACTGCCAATGCAGATGAGTTGTGGTTGGGTCTTTGATGTCTCGGAGTTGCTGCAGAGCGATGCAATGCTGGTTCCAGCCTTGGAGATGAGAGAAAAAAAAAAAAAAAAAAGTTACATTTTGAAAGTTCAGAGAGCAAAAATAAAGATAAGTAAACATTTAAGCTATAATGAATCATTACAAAAAACAGTCCTTATGAAACATACCGGTACAAAATCAAGTAGGAATGAAATTGCACTTTTAACACTGCAGCGACTTCCAGGTAATGGTGGTAGAAGATGTGTGAGAACAACTAGTGCTGTGTAGCACTTCTCATCTGAAAATTAAATAAGAACAGATAAGAGGAACAATAAATGTTTTCAAGTGTAGGATTAAGGCTGGCTCTTGCTATTCACTCAAAGAATGCAAAATCAATGGAGCCATGTTTCTCTGTATGCAAACCCTGAAATATACATTGAAAGCTACTCATCAATGCAGCAAAAGTACATTTCAGGAAACGCCTGAGCTGTGAGTATCTAAAATGAAGCCCAGACTGGACTGTGCTGGGAAATCATTAATATAATCAAAAACAGTACTGGTGAGTAGGAAATAAAGCTTTACAAGGTGGGTGCTGTTTAATTTTTCTTAAATAAAATCTACCAACTCTACCCACTCCACCCTAATCAAACACACCTGAACAATCTAATCAAGGTCTTCAAGGCTACAGGCAGGTGAGTTTTTTTTCAGGGTTGGAGCTAAACTCTGCAGGACATTGACACTCCAGGATCAACATTGCCTACCCCTGCTATATAGCATATTATTAAAATCAATATCAAAAGGTACTTTGCTCATGGCCCACCACTCATGTTACTTTTCATCACTTGGCTATTAGGGCAAGTAGGGCTGCCCTGCAGTTTTTATTTTATTTACACACACACACACATACTATTGTATTGTATTGTATTGTGTGTATATAAAGAATATACACAAATCTTGTGTAAATATTATACATACCATCTGTTTGGTCTTCCATTCCCTCTATAAGAGATGCCACATCACTTTTTTCCATTGCAGCCACTGCTTTAAGCTTTGGAATGATGCTGGCCTCCCATCGCCTGATGAACAGATCCGTCTTTCCATTCGTCATTTTGCCAAACTCGACATCCAGCTAAAAGAGGAAACAGTTTTCAAAATATATTTTAAAATCAACAGTGTCACTAACAATATCAAATCTATAGGATTATTTATTAAAACAATGGCAGACCTACCAGACTTGGCATATCCAAGAAGCGTGGGTATTCATCAAAGATTCCCGCTATTGTTGGAGTTCCCTTCATTATCCATGACCTACGCCTCGAATACGTCTGCTCCATTGCAGATTTGATTGAAGGAATATTCTCTGAAGAGGGCCTGAGCCCTTATCTTACTTACAATCCGTGTTTCTCCACCATGTCACTGATGCATACTTTGACAAGGAGCCTCCTTGACTCTATTGTAATCGTTCCTGTTTTTTTGTGTTCAAGTATCCTTGGTGCTTTCTTTTGAAGTAGAGACAGCAGGCCTCCCTGTTCATTTTGCACTGGAACATGCAATTGATAATGTCACACTCAGAGAGCAGACAGAGACTGGAAGGTAAGTTTTCAATAGGTGAGTATTTTTATTTACAGGTCAGGAGTAACAGAGAGATCGGTGCAGGTAAGTAACACATGTAATCATCACAGGTAAATAAACTCAAAGGCTCTTTCCACAGCTGAACATGTGTAGTCAAACAAGTAGAGCAATACTCAGTCTTTTAAGGCAGTGACGATCTCATTCTGAGACTCAGGCAGGCATGAGGAATAAGTGCAGGCGGATCAGGTAAGAGCACAAGTCTGAGCATCCTCCACACAGCTCAGTGGAGTAGCGATGAGCTCAGCCAACGCATGCTTGGCTGAGACGGGGCTATAAGGTGTGCAGGTGATTGGGAACAGGTGCTAGAACTCAGGTGACTGTGATCGGGTGATTAGTGCTGATTCAGACGTGGCAGGTTGTGTTGTTTCAGTGACTGATCCAGGAACAGGTGATTGTGAAGATGTGACAGATAAATACAAGAAGACATGAAGGATGTTAATTTTACCCTTTGAAATACTATCATGTACAAAAATAAATGCCTTCCTCCAGTACATCAGTGATTCCATTTTGTGCTATTTAAGTGTCTCTAAAGTGCTATCTAAAGTGTAAAGCCACCAATCAAATTTGGAAAGTCCATTATATGGAGAAAAATGCAGAAATGTTTTTTCCTCAAAAAACATAATTTCTTTATGACTAAAGAAAGAAACATGAACAAGGGGGGTGAGTACATTATATGTGAATCTTTGTTTTGGAAGTGGACTTCTCCTTTAAAAAGTAATTAATATTTAATTTATTGTTACTTGGCACATGTGACAATGTACAGTGATGTGGATTTCAGGTAATATTGTTCAGCTCTAACATATCACTAGAATAGACTAGGATGCATATACAGTACACAAAATACCTGGATTTGATGGGTCTCTTGAGAATGTGTGTGGTCTAGGGTTTCTGTGGCTGACATGTAGATCTGAAATCTGTCA
>JAUMHE010024150.1:0-10281 GCA_032359235.1 Enteromius mattozi | reverse complement strand
AGAGACCATCTCTGCATTTAATAAATAAATAGTTTAATCTCATCATTATACATTACCATCACTCTATTCTCCTATTTAATAATGTTCAGTGCTTTGCTACAATCTGTATTGTTAAAAACGCTATATAAATAAAAGTGATTGATTGATTGATTGATATAAAGGGATTATTAATAGTTAAAATCAGCTTTTATTTTTACGTGATCAGTTTTCATTTTATTATTTTAATTAATTTCATTTTTATTTACATTTATTTGATGTAATTTATTTATTTTTTTGGTAATATTACTATTTAGCTTTATTTAAACATTCAGAAATAATAAATTGGTTTTAGTTAACTATTATATATAAATCTAAAACCAAATATTTGATGTAGTATTGAAAATCTAAATTATTGTCAATTTTAGGTCACTCTGGATGGTCATGACATTAGAAGCCTGAATATCCAGTGGTTGCGTTCTCTTATTGGTATAGTGGAACAAGAGCCTGTCCTGTTTTCCACCACGATTGCCGAGAACATCCGATACGGCCGTCCTGGAGTCACTATGGAGGAGATTATAGATGCCACCAAACAGGCCAATGCTTACAACTTCATCATGGATCTTCCTCAGGTATGCATTACTTCACTAATAAATTGCACAAAATAACACAGGAAGTGCACTGCAGATGAATAGTGTAAAAAAAATAACTAATAGTTATCAGCAAAAAGCCCAAAATCTCATACTTGACAGGTACATAGAAAAAAGTGTGATTCTTCTTAAATAAAATAAATATTTATATTAGTTTTGCATATATTAATTTTGAATATCAAACAAAACAAAGTTTATGATATCATGCAGACATTTGACACATTGGTGGGTGAAAGTGGGGGTCAGATGAGTGGAGGGCAGAAACAGAGGATCGCCATTGCTCGAGCACTGGTCAGGAATCCCAGAATCCTCCTGTTAGACATGGCCACATCAGCGCTGGATAACGAGAGTGAGGCTGTGGTACAGGAGGCCTTGGACAAGGTGAGTTTACAAACATCTTTTAACCAAGACCAAAATATAACAACTTCTAATGTTTTCAAGCTACATCCATCAGTTAGGCACAGTCCCTCATCCTGTCCTGACTTTTTGAAGTACAGTCAAATCAAAATTCACCTTCTGGATTTCTCACATTATCATAGTTTATGCTATAGTTTAGAAAATGATTATAAAATATGACAAGTACTCAAGATTTTTGCCAGAACAAATTCATCTTGATAATATCAAATTACTTTGTTAGAAGGTATGTAATGGATTACAGTCAACCAAAAATGACTCAGCTGTTAAATTTTAGTAGATAATTAAAACCAATTTAGATAAACCATTAAAAAATACCATGGTAATTTATAATAAATACTATAGTGTTTTTGAACCGTACTATAGTAAAGTATTCAAATCAATTTATTGTGGTAATTTATAGTTAATCTGGTAATCTAACAACTATATAATATGAACAAATTGCTTTACCCAATACTGTACTATGTTTTCTACAACTAACTAGGGTGTATTATACGGTGTATATATAGGGTATACAACTACAACTACTACTAGGGTATATTGTACTACAATACACTACAGTTACACTGCAGTAAAAACCAAAGTATACTACAGTATTTATTACAGTTTATCAGTTCACTATAATTAATATGCTGTAGTTGTAAATGCTATAATACTAAATACAGTATAATACATTTAACTATAATGTGGTTCAAAAACCATAGCATTTACTATAAATTACTGTAATATCTTTTTAATGTGGGCTAATTTTGTTCAGTCTGTGATGTAAAAAGGTTGCATTAGCAATTTTGCATTTTATCAATACATAGTCAGGTCAAAGTGTCTGAATAATTCCTGGTCCCAAATTATTATAAATCTTAGTGGTAGTCCCCTTTATAAAGAATTCTTGGGTATAGTATCTCACACTTCACTTTATTTTGCTATCCTCACTTACATAAATGAGCTGTAGTGTCCTGCACCCATTAGTAAAAAGATATTACAAATTTTATCTGGCTTCTGAATAATTTTTGGTTTGACTGTATATCTCTTCTAACTGACTGGGTGGTTTACTCTTTGTTGGCAGGGTCTATTCCATCTATCTAGCAACGGATTTAAGAAATACTTAGAAAACACCCCAAAAACACCCTATAGACACCACAGACAACCTTTTAAAACTGTTTACTTAGAACACCTTAAGTGTCTAGCAACACCCTAACAACCACTTAGGCACAAGATATTTTGAAGAACCAGTTGTTGGTCCCCATTGACTTCTATAGTAGGGAAAGAAATACTATGAGGACCATCAATTGATTGCTATCGTTCTTTTAAAATATCATCTATTGTGTTCAACAGTTTTAGTATCCTATAATTTAATGTAACATGTAACTTTAATGTAAATTGTAATTGAACTTGTAAGCAAATGCAGGTTTGTTCAAAAAATAGATATTTCTATATATTTGTTGCATGCGTTTATTCAATGGCTTTTTTCAGGCTCGACAGGGAAGAACGACTATCAGCATTGCACACCGTCTGTCCACCATCCGTAACGCCGATGTGATTGTGGGCTTCGAGCATGGACGTGCTGTAGAGAGAGGCACGCACAGCCAGTTACTGGACAGAAAGGGAGTTTACTTCACACTAGTAACCCTGCAGAATCAAGGAAAGGATACAGACAGCGATAAACCAGAGGACAGTGAGTACAGATGGTTTTTGAGGTCATTGGAAACCTGTATCCTGATATTTTTTCTGTGAAACATGAAAGCAGAAATTTTGCATCACTTCACCAGTGAACTTTCATGCATTGAAAGAGACATGTCCAGATACTACAAAAAACAAACAAACAAACAGAATTGCAATAAATAAAAAGTCAGAATTGCAAGATATAAACAACTGACAACACATTGCAATGTGGTGCATTTTCAGTTAGACCAACACAAAAAAACCAAGTGGGCGGGCAATATGCTAATGTTTCATGTTGACCTCAACATGAAACTGCTTGGGACTCGTTTTAAAACCACTAGTTTCAATGATTCAGAGTCAACTGTGACTTTATACACGGTGCACTTTCCGATTTAAAACTTTGCAGGATATTTTAATTCATTTAGAGCTTTGTTACACACTGCATTAAAGGTCAATTTTTAAAAAACATCCATAATGGGGCACTTTAATAGTCCATTTAGAACGATGCAGACCCTCTGGTCTAGCGACCAGGGATTCAGGTGGTTCAACTGGTAGTTCAAGCTTACATCCAGCTGTTTCAGCCAACCCTGAATCTGAGCTGCTAGTTTAAAAAAAAAAAATTTTTTTAGGCTTTTAAGTCTCCTCTGAGCTGCTTGATCTCAGTTGTTCATCACTGGTCTGAGTTGACCACTATGCTGTCTACACACAGTGGTTAATAATGGATCATGCACCTTGTAAAGCACAGGTCCAGTCTGCTGCACAACCACTGCAGATAACCACTTTGGATCTCCTCCCACTGTATTGTGCAAGAAAACTGATTCATCCACAGTAAAGTATCTTTCTCGTGCCTGGTAATCATGCAGATTTTTTTTGCAAATATTGTTTCCCGTAACAGCTTCATTAGTGTTTAGTTTTAGAATATCTAATCTGGTGCGGACCTATCTCTTTAGGAATAGGTCAGACGGTGACTGACCTGTGGTACAATTTGGGGTGGTGCAATAGTGCAAAAGAAATTAAGATATTTTGTCAATGCACATTTGTTCATTGTTCAGTTTTCTCTCTCAGCCAGTCCATTGGTGGCTGGGTGCACTAGTAATAAATTTCTGTTTCAAGAATCTTTGAAATTCATTAGAAGTAAAAGTAGTTGCATTGTCGGTCACTAAACTTGTTAAGGTAATCCATATGCAGAACAAAATCATTTCGATCTGGTAATTGTAGCTTGAGAGGTCATTTGTGACATGCGAACACTTCTAACCACTTCTTATAAGCATCTACTATAATCATGAACATATTATTAAGAAAAGGACCAGCAAAATCTATTTGCAACCATCTCCAGCACTCACCCAGAAATTCCCACGGGTGAAGAGGGACATGACTTGGCATTGATTGTTCTTTTTGACAGACTACACACTCCTTACAGCTTCTTTCTACATTCAATCAATTTTTGGCCACCACACGTGTTTACGAGCCAGAGCTTTCATTTTAACTATGCCTAGGGTGTCCTGAATGAGTTTCATGCAACACTGATTTCTGAAATTTGAATGGGACAATCACTTGTGCACCCCATAACACACACCCCTGATCTTCTGATAATTCATCTTTTTTAGCATTAAACACTTTCGAATCTTCTGACACTTTACTTGGCCAACCTTCTCATTACATACTGGTAAACTTCAGAAAGCTTTTGGTCCGTTAGTCGCTCTGACAATCTGGGATGCATTAAGAGGAGCCTCCTGCAGATGATTAGTCAGAAAGAAGGTGATACAGTATGTGCTGATATTTCGTATAAATGAATGAAATTACTTAACTAAATGACACTCGATGCTTCTTTCTCAATCTGTGAATATTTCTTTTGAGCAGGAGACAAGGTATGGGAAGCATATGCAATAGGATGCTCCTATTATCACATGCTAAACTCAAAGATAACTGAGGATTGTAGTGTACTAACACTTTGTCACTGGTCAGCAGTTCTTTTCACTTATTGGAAGCACCTTATTCTTTCCCCATTGCCAAACCACTTGCTCTTTCAACAGCTTATACAGTGGTGCAAGCACGGTGCTCTGGTGTGGAACAAAGAATCCATAATAATTTACCAGGCCTAAAATGGCTCAAAGTTCTTTCACGTTTAAAGGTGCTGGTATATCTAGAATAGCCCTCATCTTGTCGGATACACTCCTCCATCTATCACATGACCCAAATATTCAATTCGTATCTGCCCCCTCTGGCACTTAGTTTTTTTTTACTCTTAAAGGCAGGGTATATGATTTCTGGAAGCCAATGTTGATATATGTTTTTTATTAATCCCTATTTTTAAATCCCTTTTTCAAATCAGGCTGTTCTGAGATTCCTGGCAGAATAATGTAGTGCTGTGCAAGCTCCTCCCACATCTTACCTTAGACCCGCCCTGAGTAGCTTAAACAGATGATATCGTTCGCTGTTGTGGATGCTGATATTGTTATATTTATAGTTATTGTGCTTAACATAATAATGTGCTAGTGAGTTAGTTTACAGTCTGCTCATTACTCCACGTAAGAGAGGGGCGGGGTCAGAGTTTATTAGCATTTAAAGCAACATGTACTAGAATGGCTTGCTGAAAACAGCTTATTTTGACAGGGTAAAAAGGAGTTTTTTACACTGAGAAATTCTCGTAGCATCACAAAAACTAAAGTTGAGCCACTGATGTCACATGGAAAGTTTTACCGTTTTTACTACATTTCTGGACCTTAGATTATTTCAGTTGTATTGCTGTCTATGGCAGGTCAGATGGCTCTCTGATATCATTAAAAATATCTTAATCTGTGTTCCGAAGATGAACAGAGGTCTTACATTTTTGGAATGACACAGGAGTGAGTAATTAATGACAGAATTTTGATTTTTGGGTGAACTAACCCTTTAAAGTTGCCCAAGTCTGTAGAAAAACAGTGGACTTGGCAATACAGAGCATGAAAGCGCCATTGTTTGTCAGTCTTTGCATCTGAATTGTACATTTATATCATGCAATTCTGACAAAAAAGCAATTGCAAGAAAAAATTATGAGATATTTTTGTTTTATCTAGTGGTGGAAATGGGTTCTCAAATGTTATTCTTTGGAAACCATGGAAATGCTTTATTTTCAGATACTTTATGCAGTGCTCTAATTTATCACATTTGAATGGAATCATAACAATAGTGACTACATCTATCATTGACAATAACACAACAACATAAAACAGTCCACTTTACTTTTATATTGCAATGCATTCTTGTGAAGTGATGCAATAAAATAGCAAATGAAGGTGGTGTAGTTTTTAGTACTTTTGTCATTGTTTAGAAAAGAGCAGCAACATGAGGGTCAATGACATTGTGTACATTTTTGGGTGAATGGTTTCTTTAAACACTAACATGACACGAAATAACACAGCTGCTGAGATGACCTTTACAGAGGAGGATGAACTTGAGAAAGTTAGGAGCTTCAGCAGAGGAAGTTATGAGAGTGCCCTAAGGTACATAAACATTATGACTTTTGATTTTATTTTTGGAGGAGAATCCTAAATGTTCTGTTTTTAAATTACAACACCTTTCCTACAGGCGTTCTTTGAGACAGCGATCACAGTCTCAGATGTCAAACAACATTCCGGATGCCATATCTGGAAATTTAAAAATGCACTTGGACCATTTAGAAATGGAGGAAGTTGAAGCAAACAGCAAGGTCTGGAACTGAGCATAATTACATAGTATCGCACATGCAATGCTTCCTGTTTTTTTTCTTTTCTTGTTGTTATTGTTTTAATCTAAAGTTCCCTATCTTGTTTTTCAGAAAAGCAAAGGTAAAGATGAAAAGGTCATTGAACCAGCTCCTGTGGCACGAATCCTGAAGTATAACCGTCCTGAGTGGCCATATATGCTGCTGGGCTCTTTAGGGGCTGCCATCAATGGATCGGTCAACCCCATCTATGCTCTTTTATTCAGTGAAATCCTTGGGGTGAGACACACACTCATGAAGAGAAAATCTAATTAGAAAATTTCAATGTGTACCTTGTTGAAAAGGTTTTGAATAAAATGCAGCATCCCCATTAGCTGGCAACCATATAAACATTCCCTGCGCTATGCATTCTCTGTGCTATCTAGATAATCAACTTGATGATAATATTAGTCAAATAAATGCAAGTGTGAAAAACATTCAGTATACATCAAATGGATGTTTATATTAAGAAATACATTTTCTGTTTTTATTTTAATTTTAAAGCTTTTGTTTTGTTTTTTGTTTCATTATTATTTTAGTGTCTGTATAGTTTTATAATTTTAATGTCAGTTTTAGTACTTCAAATTACACCAAATGAAAACATTTTAAAGTTAATTTGGCAACTACCTGAAAAAAAAGCGTAAGGTTTGGTGTATTTTATTTCAATCAACATTTATTTATATGTCTATCCACAAAGAAACTGTTTAGGGTACTAGTTATAGTTAATGATGATTACCCATGAAAGGCACAGGCAAACACCATTCACCTTTAGTGTGTACAAAATTTGTTATTTGAAACAATATCATGGTCGCTTTTCAGACATTCTCCATTCAAGACCTAGATGAACAGAGGAGGCAGATAAACGGGATTTGTATTTTGTTTGTTAGCATAGGAGTCCTGAGCTTCTTTTCACAGTTCTTACAGGTATTTCCACAGTTCCTTGTTGAGATTTAACATTTCCCATGAGAAATATGTGTTGTGATATTACAGCAGACCCCTGATGCTATGATATGTTTCTCACAGGGCTACTCATTTGCCAAATCAGGAGAGCTGTTGACTCGCAGACTGAGGAAGGTTGGATTTCAGGCAATGTTGAATCAAGAGATTGGCTGGTTCGACAACCCCATTAACAGTCCTGGTGCTCTGACTACCAGACTAGCCACTGACGCCTCCATGGTGCAGGGGGTGAGTAACAAAAGATACAGACAAGAAAATACAATAATAACAAAAAACGTTGCAAAGCTGGGAAAAGCATTGATTTAATATGCAAATTGTTGTTTCTTAAAGACACAGCAGCAAAAAAACACACTAAAATGAATATAAAAACAAACTTGTGACTGTTTCTGGCACACAAAAACTTTACTAACTTTATAAGTAGACTTTAAGGGGAAAGTTACATAAAATCATTAAAGGGCCATATGTTCTAAAAAGAACATTATTTGTGTATTTGGTCTAATGCGGTGTGTTTATCCTGTTTAAGGTAAAAAAAACACATTATTTTCCACATACTATACATTATTGTTTCTCCTCTAAGCCCCGCCTCCTGAAATGTGTCAATTTGTACAAAGCTCATCATTTTAAAAAAGATGTGCTCGGATTGGCCAGATATCAAGTGCATTGTTGTTAGCCGAATACCTCAAGCGTGTGACGGAAATATTACACCCCTTACCCTAGCACTATGACACAAAAATTACATTTACAAATTGCCATTACAAATGAGGCATTTGTTGCGTCCAGTGAAGACATAATTACTGATTATCATGACTTGGTACTGTCTTTTTACGTGTTGCGTTGCATTGTGCCCAGGGCCGGATTTACCTCTTTTCGTGACATAGGCAAAACAAATATTTGCCTCCCTTCAATATTAATATACCAGGCCTAAAAATTCCCATCAAGCAAACAAATCATCAATGAAAACCATTACAGTGTTTTCTATCGCATTAAGCACTTGTGTTCAGTCAATTACAATCAAATGTAGTTCTTAATTAGTTTGAAAACAGAGAAAGAACGTTCCATTTATATATAAAAAGCCTAGACTCCAGCGTCATGGCCACATTACCACTTTATATTTTTAACACCCTGGAGTCACAATCACACATCAGTAGTTCAGATGATTTATTTTACGACATTCGACATGTTTCCATCGTGAAATCTTGTGTGTTGAACTAGCACTTTTTTTTTTTTTTTGCACACCTCATCCCAAACTTTCCTTTGCAAATTTCAAAACATACATCTACTAAAAGTCTGTGCATCTTTCAGCAGAGTTCTGCAGCAAGTTGAACTGCTTCAAAAACCTACGTTTCAGCTGCAAATCTATTGTATTGATGAATTCGCGGGGCAGCGCAGCACTGACAAGTTTTTGTCTGCATCTCTGCGTGCACGTGTACATGCGGCTGTGAGAGAAAAAGGGAGAAAGAAAGTGTGATTTCCGTACATAAAAAATGTGGAAGACATGGAAATAGTTGATCATTTTTACCCTATTGTTTGTTATATTTATTTACTAAATATCTTCTTGGGGTTTTGGTTCTTTATCTTGTTGTAGATATATAAACATCTTATATATCTCTCCATTGTGTTTGGGCCCCCCTGGACCAGCAAGCATAGGCACATGCCTAGAATGCCTGTGCATAAATCCAGCCCTGATTGTGCCTCGTAAACATAACACCATGTCTGCATTTGTGATCAGATTAATGACAAACGACAAGCACTACCTTTCACCGCTCAAAATTTGTGTTTGAATAGTAAGTAGCAGGTTCTTTTAATAAGAAAACATAACTTACTTAAAGGTTGTAAGTCAGAAGAGCAAGACTGTCCTTGCGGAGGTAGAATTGCTCCATTTTATAGTTTCTGTTCACAGCCAGCATAGACTACTCTCCAGGGTCAGGGTCAAAATAGTCCTCCGTAAATGCACTGAACACATCTGAATATTTTAGTTGAACTGTTCTGGAACAGTGTTGTGAATACAACTTAAACACTGCAGTTATGTCCTCTTTTGAAAGCACAAACAAAGTGGTTTCACTTTTACAACGACACACAGCGTCTCCAGAACATGGTCCCTGCAGCAACACTACAGCGAGAATAATAGCTCCGCCTTCTGTCTTTGTGTAAACATTTGGGCGGTGTTTAAAAATAACCCCCTCTATGACATAGAGAAGTGGGGACCAGTTTAAACAAGCCATTTTAGGGGTATGTGGAAAAGTCATAACTTTGAAAATTTATTCTTTGCAACTTTAGGGATCTTATCTACGCACTAACAGCTTGTAACACTATAAAAAGAAAGGAAAACTTCAAATCGCATCATATGACCCCTTTAAAGGAATAGTAGTAAAGGAATAGTACTGTAATCATACACTCACCCCAAGTTAGTCCATACTAATATATACAGTAGTCAACATTTGAAGTGGATCATAAAATTTCATCAAAGTTGTCCTAAGACAAGAATGGGTATTGTTTTTGGTTTTGAGACAACCTCGATGAAAGGTTTTGATCCACTTCAAATGTTGACTACTGTATATATTTTTCTGATGAACACAAAATAAGATATTTAAAAATATGTGGTTAACCCAATTCATTTACATAAGGAATAAAGTGCTCATTTCATATGCAAATTCAAAAGGGGATCCTAAATGTGCAGCAGCAAAAACTTGACTTTTAAATTACAGTATCACAAGAGAGCACAGAAAATAGATATAAAACACACTTTACTCATTAAAACTTTACTAACATTGTAAGTGCACTTCCGCTAACCTGATTTTACCAAGTGCAACATGTCCCTGGGTCAACCTTGTGATTAACCAATCAGATTTGAAGAAACAGTTTACAGTTTTTGTGAAGTTTAGGCTTACAATCAGTGTTTGGTGC
>JAUMHE010024149.1:0-10281 GCA_032359235.1 Enteromius mattozi | reverse complement strand
GTGTTAGATAAGTACTGAAGAAAAGCCAAAAGGCATGTGGAGATCAGCCTCCCTAAATGCCCTTGTACTAGATAAGTTGTTAAGAATACCTAAAAGGAATTTAAAGATCAGAAACTCTTAAAGATCAGACAACCTAACCCTAACCCTAATGTAACACTTGCTCCAATTAACACACATAGATATAGACCAGTATCTCAGAAGAATTTAGACTCGCTACTGAGAAAGACGCTGCAACAACAGTGATCAGACCAGACTCGGAAAATTTTGATAAACAACAAATATATTTTCAACTGGTAAGAATGATTCACACAAAAAAAAAAAATAAATAATAACAACAGTAAAAATAATAACAACAATTACAAATTCAAAAATACCGTTTAACCCTTTGAAATTTCTCTCTTAGGTTTCAACCTTCTTTTGACCTCTTATCAACCAAGTAAGTTTCCTTATTTGTTATTTCAAATTACAAACAGGTATAAAACAAAAGAAATAAAATTCAATCCCAGTTGTAGTTCAAAAGTTTAAATATTAAATTGAACACTTCCCTGTTTCAACTTTAAATTGTCCATAGAGATGGGGAAAAACAAAAATAAAAATCTTTTTTCTTATCCTTCACGTGGAAAAGGAAGAAAAAAAACTGTCTTCATCCAAGAAAAACAGAAACAACAGTCCAATTTCCTACCATTCGTTGAATTTTCTACTGTTTGTTGACTTTCGTTTCCTGTCACAGATAATCCAAGAACAAAACTCCAGGTGGCTCGCCAGTCCTAACCTTCCTAACAGCACCAATGGAAGATCAGGGCAGATCCATAGCTCAGCTTCGACAGATGATATCAATCATGGAACACAAAGTCGTGACAACAAACAACAAAAGAAAAGAACCAAGGAAAAAAAACCTGACCTAGGAAACAACCAAGGTCATAAAACAATGATTAGTACACTCATTGTGACATAATCAATAACACTGTATGGAAATAACCTCATACAAATAAATTGCACATATTTTAACACAACTTGAATATATATATACATAAATATTTCAAATAAAAACACTTTCTTAATATACAACGTGTCTGCCTTTTCTTTCATACAGTTTTACACCATTTCACATACATAAATCAACTCAAATTTACTCCTCTTAATTCCTTTCTTAACCAATTTTACAGTTTTATTTCTTTTACTATAAACACTTCAATTTACTCACCAAGGAGATCGCTAAACAGAGACGGTTTCAGAAAAACACCACGTCTCCTCTCAAATTCGTTCCTTTTCAAAATGCTTCATCCAACTTCCTTCAGAAAGATTCGTTCTCTTTTTCTATTTCTCTCAACGAAAATTAACACATCTTATCGAAAAATAAAAGCAAAAGATGACTTGTGCTTCTCATAAATCAGAATCAACTCTTCAGCGAGCTGCATCTAATCCCGCGTGCAACCCCATGTGTGGAGAAACCGGACACGCCCCTTTTTACCGTTCTACATGCTGCGTTCTCATTCGTCGTTCTTGAATCGAAACTAACTCTCTATTGGCCACTTGTACATATCAACCCAATGACATGCGCCTTCATCAGTTACTATTTCTTTGGAAACCGAAACTTCTCAAATACACTTTAAAACAGTACATCTTATTTGATATACATTTAAATGCTTATAAATATATATATATATATATATATATTTATATTTATATTAGATTTTTTCTGTTATTTTCTAGTAACCTGGGTTACACTTCCCCCTCCTAAATCACAGCACGTCTCTGTGCAGGGATATTATACAGGTGAGACTACACTCAGTCCAATGTTTCGATATGCATCATAATCATATTCATCCACTGACTCTGAAAGTGCGGAACTCAAGCCTTGCAACAAGGACTGTATGACTGTAACCAATGGGTGTCCCAATCGCGCATACTGCAGCTTTTCCGGTGGTCTACTCTGCCTTTTTGAACGTCTTTGTTCCATATTCCCTGACTCCTCTACCACCGTTGGATTGTCTGAAAGATGTCTGACAGGGGGTGACTGAAAACAGAAAGAGGTTTTCCTTACATGCGCATCTGGTTCAACTTCATTCACCACTTCAAAAGACTCATCTGGCATCTTGCTTGAGTCAATTCTATCTTCCTCTGAGGTTTCTTTTACGATTCCATCTTCTATGTCCATTTCAGGTTCTACCCCAAAGCCATTCGTTCCTGCATGACACGCCTCAGGTGAGTTCCTCTCTGTCCCTTTTCTGATTAAGTCTCTTTCAACAGGTGTAGATTTCCTTTCCTGATCCAGGACAACAGAAGGCGGACTCTCAGACACAACCTCAGGTAAGTTTCCTTTAACCAATGAATGCTCTGAATGGTGGATAGGTCTCTCTTCCAGAATAACCTTAGTCGTGAACTCTAATGACTTTCCAAATTCATCATAATGAACGGATTCACTGTCTGATCCAGATTGACAATGCACAGGATCTTCAGCAGTAGCATTCTCAATTCTGGACTGCGCTCTGGTTCTTGTCTTACGATGCTCTGTCTGCTGGACAGAATCTGAAAGCTCAGTATTGGGTAAGAACCCGCAGGGCAACAGCAAGTCACGATGTAAGGTACGCACTGGACCTTCCTTTCCCTCCGGGCAAACCGTGTAGACGGGGATACCGTTGCTTTTCCTTAACACAACATAGACGTTAGATTCCCATCTGTCCGCTAATTTGTGTTTTCCCCTTAGTCGAACATTCCTTACTAGGACACGGTCTCCTACATCCAGAATAGAAGCAACTACATTCCTATCAAATCTCCTCTTGTTTCTTCCAGCCAGCTTCAAAGCGTTGTTCGTGGCAAGGCGATAGCTCTCCTCTAACCGGTCCTTAAGGGATTTTATGTACTGCGAGTGAGAATGAGAGGAGTCACTGATCGGAAGGCCAAACGCGAGATCCACAGGTAACCGAGGTTGTCGGCCGAACATCATTTCATAAGGTGAGTATCCCGTTGCATCGTTTTTCGTGCAATTGTAAGCGTGCACAAGCGGTTTTACAAATTCCTTCCAATGAGCTTTCTTGTCATTCTCCAGGGTTCCCAGCATTTGCAGCAAGGTCCTGTTGAACCTCTCTACCGGGTTCCCTCTTGGATGATAGGGGGTCGTTCTCACCTTACGGATACCCGCGACCTTGCAGAGTTCTTGAATGGTTCGCGACTCGAAGTCGGGGCCTTGATCACTATGCAGCTTTTCTGGGAAGCCGTAATGTAGCAGAAAATGGTCCCATAGACATCTGGCAACCGTTCGAGCTTTCTGGTCTTTGGTAGGTACCGCAATAGCATATCTTGTGAAATGGTCCGTAATGACCAATATGTCCTTGGTATTGCTATTGTCTGGCTCTACTGTTAAGTAGTCCATACAGACCAGTTCCAAAGGTCTGCTGGTCTGTATATTCACCAATGGGGCTGCTTTCTGCTGCGGAGACTTCCTCCGAATGCAACGTTCACAGGTTTTTACTTTTCCTTCTACAGCATCCGCCAGCTTAGGCCAATAGAACCTGGAACGGAGGAGATCAAGAGTTCTCTCCAGGCCTAAATGACCCATGTCGTCATGTAAACTGGTGAGTACTCCCTCTCGAAGATCCTGCGGTAACACAAGTTGCCTCAATTCTTTACCGTGATCCATTCTCTTCCGAAATAGCACTCCGTTCTTCACTTCAAGTTTGTTCCACTGCCTCATCCACATAGACATTGTAGGTGACAGGTTCTTCTTCCCCAGGGGTTTTTCACCAGACTCTAGGTACTCCAGGACCTCTTTCAGCTCGGGATCTGCTCGCTGCCGTTTTGCTAATTCTTCTTCAGAGAGGTGAGGGATCACAGGTAAACCATGTCCGAATTCTTCTCGGAATCCTTGAGGTATTGCATCCACATTCATTGTCAAGGATTCTACCAATGTCATCCAGACAGGACGATGCCCATCCTGTGAATGGCTAACCTGATGTTTCTCACACACAGCCTTTACTGCTTCTGGCCTGATTACCGGCCACTCTCTTTCAGCCTCAGCTAGATGGTTTAGCGTGAACTGTTTGATTCTGTCCTGTTCCTTTTTTGACTCCAGATCATCTATCAGATGACCGTTTGGGCGCCTGGACAACCCATCCGCATCCCGGTTTTGGGCTCCTGCTCTATACTGGATCTTGAAATTATAGGCTGACAGCCCAGACAGCCATCTATAACTGGTCGAGTCCAACTTGGCAGAAGTTAGGATATAAGTTAAGGGATTACTGTCAGTTAAAACAGTAAATTCGGTCCCGTACAAATAGTCACTGAACTTCGTGGTAACTGCCCACTTGAGGGCCAAGAACTCAAGCTTATGAGCAGGGTATCTGGCTTCACTCTTACTTAACCCCCGGCTCGCATAAGCAAGAACTCTCAACCGTCCGCCTTGTTCTTGATATAATGCGGCTCCTAAGCCGACAGTGCTGGCGTCCGTATGTAATATATAGGGCAATCTAGAGTCGGCGTACCCAAGTACCGGAGCGGTTGTCAACTTCTCCACAATTGTATCAAACGCCTCCTGACAAGACACATCCCACCTATCTCCCAACTTTCCCTTTGGATCGTAGTACTGTTGGTTTGTGTCCTTACTCTTCCTTCCTTTCCGAATTGGAGGGTATCCTGCTGTGAGGTTGTTGAGAGGCTTGGCTATTTTCGAGAAGTCCTGAACAAACCTCCTGTAGTATCCAGCAAATCCCAAGAACGATTTCAGCTCCTTGAGAGTTTGTGGCCTTGGCCAGGTTTTAATGGCCTCAATTTTGTCTGGATCCGTCTCCACGCCATGCTCAGAAACAATATGTCCCAAATATCGCACTGATGTCTGGAAAAATTTGCATTTTTCAGGCGAAAGTTTCAAGCCATATTCCTTTAGACGTGTTAGGACCTGCACCAGTCGATGTTCGTGCTCTTCAAGGGTTTCTGAGAAGATTATAAGGTCATCTATGAAAACTAGCACCTCTTTCCGGTTCAGATCGCCCATACAACGCTCCATGAGCCTTTGAAAAGAACTGGGAGCATTCGTAATCCCTTGAGGCATCCTATTGAACTCCCAGAAACCTTGGGGGCATACGAAAGCTGTCTTGTGTTTATCCGTTTCCTCCATCTCGATCTGGTAGTATCCTGACTTTAAATCCAAGACGGAGAACCATTTCGAGCCGGTTAAAACCGAAAACACTTCCTCCAGATTTGGAAGCGCATAGGCGTCCTTTATAGTCTGTGCATTAAGTTTCCTGAAGTCGATACATAGGCGTACTGAATTATCCTTCTTCCTCACTACCACTATAGGGGACGCAAATGGAGACTCAGACTCCCGAATAATTCCAGCAGCCAAGAGATCTTGCAGGTGCTTGCGAACAGCATCTACGTCTTGCGGATGAATAGGTCTAGGGCGATGTTTAAAGGGAGTCTCATCACTAAGTCTGATGCGATGCTTTACTTTATCTGTGTGCCCATAGTCCATGTCATGTAAGGCAAACACTTCTGGCATCGTGTTCAACAAAGTTGATATTCGGCTCTTCCACTCGGCTGGTATTGGGGAATCTCCAAAATCAACCTTTATCTGCAAACTGTCAGAGCTTGTTTGAGTCTGAGAAGCATCATGTCCTGGCTTTGTCTCAATAGCACACTGAACCGCATGCATCTCAGCAATCACAGCTTTTGGTGGGACAGCTATGTCATGCTGAGTGTCATTCCTCACCAATACAGGTAGACTAAAGGAGCGTTTAGCAGGCAAAGTGTAAAGACCACTGGCTACCAATAATCCGCCGGGCGTAGACGACATTACTGGCTGCTCTAATGTTGTGAAGTTTTCCATAGAACCACTCCATAAGTGAACAACTCCATCCAGAACGGCTACACTTCCTGCTGACACAACTTTAGAAACAGTTCCTTCTAACCTCACACATCCCAGGACTTCAGTGTTCATCTGCTTGTGTCTCACATCCAGTATTTTTAGGACTGCCCGATACCCATTAAAAGCTGGGTTGAGATTCTCTGGGTGCTCTTGAGAATAGTTAGCGTAGAGAGTATCGAGGGAGTTGGTTCCCACAAGGACTTGGGGAACGTGAATCAAATCGGGAACCACTAAGGCCAAGGTGTGAACTTCCGCTTTTACTCCTAGGAATTCCTTGGGGAAGGTCAAGGTGAGTTCTACATAACCCAAGTAGGGAACTGACTGTCCATTGGCTCCTTCTACTTCCAGTAAAGACTCCAACGACTTCAGAGGGTGTTTTGAAAGATGATCTTGGTAAAAGGAAAGTGGAATGGTGGTTACCTGGGAACCCGTATCTAGCAAACAATTTACAGGAGTTCCTTCAACAAATAGCTGGGCAGTACATTTCAGGCCTACCAGTCCTCTTGGTAGTTTGTTCTGCTTCACTGCATCGCAACATTTGTTAGACACTCTTTCAGGCTTGTTAGGGCATGTGTGTCTTGCGTCAGTCTCGGTAAGCCCTGTTACAGAGACTGCTTGCAGTTTAACCGTGGGGATGCACCTCGGTTTTTCAGATCCCACTCAGCCTGTTTCACTCTCAGCCGTCTTAGTTTGACTTCTACTTTGGGGGGATCTGGTTCGTTTTCACAGTTCACAGCAATATGGCCGTCCTCTCCACATCGAAAGCAATAGCCCGGACGAGGACGAGCTGCATTCAATCCACCACCGCCGACTGACTTACTTTCCTTATGTCCAGCTTGCTTGGGCTGTGACATTGTAGAAAGACTCCTGAAGTCAGACCTTCTCCCTGATGGATATCCCTGTGATTCTGAGACAGTTAGTTGAGCTTTTAACTCTGCAACAAGTCTTGTAAGTTCAGCAATTGTCTCAGCTTCAGAGCTTCTGTTTGGAGCCTTCTGAGAAACTGCAACTTCCATATCTTGAATCTGAGCTCGCAGTTCAGTTAATTCTTGTTTTAGTGAAGTCACCTCCGTCTCTTTGGAACAAGTGTGCTGACATTTCTGGTGAGTTTGCGGCTGCTTAGAGGCAAGCTGTGCATGAATTTCTGCGATTTGCTTTCTCATGGAATCTACCTCAGTGGCTGCTCCGACGATTGCATCAGGTGAGTGAGCGGACAGCTGATGAGTGGCAGCTCGTGGCTTGGAAGGGGCTAGACTTTGTCTAGTCACACCAAAATAACCTCTCATCCGATCCTCTTTTGAAGCTTGTCTATCTTCCTCCGTTCTGACAGACACTACTAGCTCGGCGAATGTTGGTGGGTTAATCTTTCTTCTCTCCAACTGCAGATTTGCAATCAAGCCATTTTCCCAACACCCACGACAAAACTGCTTCAACAGACAGCGATCACGCTCTCCCTCTGAAATACCACCCCTTCTCACTGCTGCGCTCAACATCACTTGTAATCTATGCAGATAGCTGGAAGGCTTTTCTCCCTGATTCTGCAACATCGTCATAAACTTCGCCAGCAACTCGTCACCATCCTCTACTGATCCATATACTGATTCTAATAACTCTAGATACACAGACGGTGATGACTGGGGACTAACATGTTTGATTACATCAGCAGCAGGTGGAAGTAAGCTGTCTAAGATTCTTCTTGTGCGAGACAAGTCTGAAACAGATGGATCATCCAGAAGGAATCCCACGTTTGCTCTCCATGTTTCAAAGTCTGGCTCATTTGGTGGACGTGGAGTTTTTCCTGAGAAAGATCTGAGACGCAAGGAAGTATGCTGAGCTGACACATCACTTGTCCTCACGACATGTTCAACTACGACTCTCTGCACACCTGGGGGATCTACCATATCCATGGTCAGAACTGGGTGTGACACTCTGTTGGCTGAAGGATGTTTAATTCCACCACTGTCAGGTACAGTATTCATTTCTTTCTCCTTGGACAGGTTTTGACTGGAATCATCTGGTGAGCTAACTGTATCTCTACTCTCTCCCATTTCATATGACGTAGCGGCTGACTCACGGTCATTGACCGAATTGACGGTTCTGAATCCCTGAGTTTGGGAGTCTGTTGCGAGACATCCTTGTCTCCCACTCAACCCAGGCAGCTGTTCAGGGGTAGAGCTAACTGACCCCATCTTTACTAATTCCTCTCGAAGCACTTCTTGAAAAGATTTGCCAGTAGCTTTAGCGATTGTTTCCAGCTCTGCCAAATAACTCTTAGTAGCATCGTCTTTGGCTACAGGTGAATATACACTGCTAAGGGAACGCACAGTGAATATGACATCAGCATTTGAAGGGCTAACAATGCTTAAAGGCAACAGAGGCTTCAAATTTTCCATTGCAGAGCTACGCGCAAACTCTATTATAGCCTGCCGATGAAAATCGGATGTTGGATCGTCTATAAGTAGAGTACGATTAATACTGCCATACCGCATGAGCCATGCTTCTAGATTTTGGTCAGTTTCACTCAATGTTATGCCACTAACTAGGACAGCATTTGCAACATTCACGTTTTCGTTTTTAACTATATCCATAATGCTAACACTTGGATAACTTTGTTCACGGTAAAAGGGTTTCTTTTTTTTTTTTTTCCGTATTTTAGAAATCACTGTTGTTATCAGGCAATCTTTCTCCTGGCTGGCTCGCCAACTTTGGGCATGTAACACTTGCTCCAATTAACACACATAGATATAGACCAGTATCTCAGAAGAATTTAGACTCGCTACTGAGAAAGACGCTGCAACAACAGTGATCAGACCAGACTCGGAAAATTTTGATAAACAACAAATATATTTTCAACTGGTAAGAATGATTCACACAAAAAAAAAAAATAAATAATAACAACAGTAAAAATAATAACAACAATTACAAATTCAAAAATACCGTTTAACCCTTTGAAATTTCTCTCTTAGGTTTCAACCTTCTTTTGACCTCTTATCAACCAAGTAAGTTTCCTTATTTGTTATTTCAAATTACAAACAGGTATAAAACAAAAGAAATAAAATTCAATCCCAGTTGTAGTTCAAAAGTTTAAATATTAAATTGAACACTTCCCTGTTTCAACTTTAAATTGTCCATAGAGATGGGGAAAAACAAAAATAAAAATCTTTTTTCTTATCCTTCACGTGGAAAAGGAAGAAAAAAAACTGTCTTCATCCAAGAAAAACAGAAACAACAGTCCAATTTCCTACCATTCGTTGAATTTTCTACTGTTTGTTGACTTTCGTTTCCTGTCACAGATAATCCAAGAACAAAACTCCAGGTGGCTCGCCAGTCCTAACCTTCCTAACAGCACCAATGGAAGATCAGGGCAGATCCATAGCTCAGCTTCGACAGATGATATCAATCATGGAACACAAAGTCGTGACAACAAACAACAAAAGAAAAGAACCAAGGAAAAAAAACCTGACCTAGGAAACAACCAAGGTCATAAAACAATGATTAGTACACTCATTGTGACATAATCAATAACACTGTATGGAAATAACCTCATACAAATAAATTGCACATATTTTAACACAACTTGAATATATATATACATAAATATTTCAAATAAAAACACTTTCTTAATATACAACGTGTCTGCCTTTTCTTTCATACAGTTTTACACCATTTCACATACATAAATCAACTCAAATTTACTCCTCTTAATTCCTTTCTTAACCAATTTTACAGTTTTATTTCTTTTACTATAAACACTTCAATTTACTCACCAAGGAGATCGCTAAACAGAGACGGTTTCAGAAAAACACCACGTCTCCTCTCAAATTCGTTCCTTTTCAAAATGCTTCATCCAACTTCCTTCAGAAAGATTCGTTCTCTTTTTCTATTTCTCTCAACGAAAATTAACACATCTTATCGAAAAATAAAAGCAAAAGATGACTTGTGCTTCTCATAAATCAGAATCAACTCTTCAGCGAGCTGCATCTAATCCCGCGTGCAACCCCATGTGTGGAGAAACCGGACACGCCCCTTTTTACCGTTCTACATGCTGCGTTCTCATTCGTCGTTCTTGAATCGAAACTAACTCTCTATTGGCCACTTGTACATATCAACCCAATGACATGCGCCTTCATCAGTTACTATTTCTTTGGAAACCGAAACTTCTCAAATACACTTTAAAACAGTACATCTTATTTGATATACATTTAAATGCTTATAAATATATATATATATATATATATATTTATATTTATATTAGATTTTTTCTGTTATTTTCTAGTAACCTGGGTTACACTAACCCTAACCCTAAAGGCATGTAAAGATCAGCCTCCCTAAATACCCTTGTACTAGATAAGTTGTGAAGAAAACCTAAAAGGAATTTAAAGATCAGAAACTCTTAAAGATCAGACAACCTAACCCTA
>JAUMHE010024147.1:0-10284 GCA_032359235.1 Enteromius mattozi | reverse complement strand
TAATTGGTAGAAAAATATTGTGTCAATTAACCCATTTTATCAATTCTAAATTAATAGCAATGTTTTTCACATGTGTTGGTGCGATATTTTGTAGTGTGCAATTTAACATAATTGCCTCTAGGAGTCGCCAACGGAAATAAAACAAACACACACAAGAAATACACGTACGCCAGACATGAAGTTGGCGATATCTCTGTAGGAGACTTAACAGTCGAAGAGATCTCTGTGAGAGACGTATTAGTCGAAGAGATCATTGCGATAAGAGAAAAAGGCTTTGAAGGCAAGAAAGGTGGTGCAAGAGGTGTAGCGTATTCTTATTTTTGAGCACGTAAAGCACTAGAGAAGCGAAGTGCAAGTGGCAGTGAGAAGCCACACAGCCGGGGAGACTGGGGAGAGAGATGGCCAGAGAGGCCAGACTATGAGTATAAATAATACTGAGAGAACGAGAAGAATGCAAGACAATTGATAATGGATCTAATTGTAAACCGCTCTACCAACCCTGTTCTTAGCACTCACAGATAGGGGTACCCCGAAACTTAGGTTTAAATTAGAATTCAGGGAAAAGACAAAATAAAGATAGGGAACAAAGACCAAAATAGCAAAAGTCACGTGCATATTTTTAGGTTAGATTGAGGTTGAGGAAAAAGCATTTGATTGATCTGGGCTACATCTGAGAAGGTCCTAATTGGGCTAAAAATAATTTTTGACCCTATTTTTCATGGGACAGGTGCTGGTAAGATTTACTTTGCAGTTTTATCAACAGAAGTCTGGTGATTTGGTAATTGAGGATTAAGCTATTGCGTTTTTATCTCTGTTGATTGCTGCTGCTTTTATTTCACACAGAAATAAAAATGGCAACTAAAAAGTCACAAATTGTCACTGATGAATATGACGAGAGCACACTCTGTAAGCAGATCTGCTCTGAGACACTGACTTCAAAGAAATTTGCTGATCTAATCAAACGAATGGTTAGTCAGGGATTTGATTCAGAATGGAAAGCTGAACAACAGATAAATTGGCTCCAGTCTAAAAAGGAGCCAGAAAAACATAAATTCTTAGCAGTGTGTGCTTATTCTTGGATTTATAAGCAGGGAGGAATTCCCTTTAACACAGATGGCACGATTCAAAAAATTGTGGATTGGTGAAAAAATTTGAATACTAAAGCTGAGAGAATAGCAAACAAAAATTTCAGGGATCACTATTGGAGATGATCTGTGTGGTTTGGAAAAAAGGGCTTGATTTGATCATTGAAATGGCAGAAAAAGCTGAAAGATGTAATGATGTTAAAACCTGTGTGTCAGTTCCCACTGAGAGCTCCTCTGTGACTGTGCAGGCCGCAGCCGTTAGCGGCTCCGCCCCATAGACACAGACCGAGACACAGCATGATTCGCCATACTGTACAGCTTGGCTATCACATTACTGGATGCAGCGAAAAAAGGGGAGTGGACTAGACTGACAGCTGCTGAAAAGAACAATTTGCTTGTGGGCATAGACCGCTTTAAATTGTTTAGTCCCAATAAAGTTTCATGGGACTGTTTGGAAGCAGTAGGGAGACAGCAGAATTTGGTAATAGCGGACATACAATGGCTTGTGGAGACTCTGGTTCCTCATAGCAAATTGAGCCGAGTTCAAGCCATTAGAGTTGATCCCAATGTGCCAGATGATTGGGATGAATACTGTGTGGTCTACCAGACCTATAAAGATAGAGTTCAAGAATTATTGGACAGGGGTTCCTTTCCCTGGTCTAGTGTGTGTCGGGTTAGACAAAGACAGGATGAGAGCCCCCTTGAGTACGTTGAACGTTTTCACGCTGCGTATGAAATTTATTGTGCTGCTAACAATCATAACGAAGATTATGATTCTGCCATTGTAATTCAGTCGGCCACAAATGGCCTTGTGAAGCGCTATCGAGATTTGCTAATTTCAGGATCTGTAAACATTCCCAATTGGGATGCGTTGTTAAACTGGTGTGCTGTGAGCTGGAGCCGTCTGCAAACTGATAATGTAACAGACGGGGCCACTGCAGCCATTGCTGCGGCTGGTCAAGCGGAAACAAATCCACCTCCTGTAAGAACTTGTTTCAATTGTGGTGCCCCTGGACACCCGAGTCATAGGTGCCCCAAGCCACTGAGATGTGGTAAATGTCACAGGACAGGTCACCTGTATAGGCAGTGTAGAGCTGATGGGCCATGGTCCCAGGACAAAACGAGTAGAAAGGATGACAAGAGAAACACAATCACCCTTTCTGATAGTGACATGGCCAAACTGAGAAAGCTATTGGATGATTAGGGGTCAGCAGCCTCCAGATCTTGTGGTATTAGTGACCCCAGACCTTACATTCATGCATTGTTAGGAGGCCGGCAATGTTTAGCTTTGATTGACACTGGGGCTCAAGTTAGTATCACTAACATTCCATTTGACACTACCACAGAATGTATGCACATTGAAGGATTGAATGGAAAACAAATTTTTCATAAATCTGTTCCTGTTCCCCTCTCTTTCACAGACTCTGACAAAGTGTACTGGACTGAATTCTGGGTTGGGAAAAACACTGTGGGGACCATAATAGGTGTTGACATTTTGAGTAACCTCGAAGCTGATGTTTTACTTTCCACAGATAAGCTAGTGCTTGGCTGCAATGAAGTACTTCGCTTATCTCATGTTGGCCCCCACCATGGAGCAGGATGTGCTGTGGTTGAAGCTGTAATTACGGTTAAAACGACAGAGACAAGACCTGAGTGGAAATACATTCTCTCCAATTTTCCTGATGTTTGGGCCAAAGATAAATTTGATTGTGGTTTAGCTAACATTCAACCACTGTGCATCCCAGGTCCCATGCATGTCACCAAACGACAATACCCATTGAAAAATGAAGCTCGTTCAGGAGCAGAACAAATTGTTGAAGAGTTGTATAAACGAGGGATTGTAAGGCCTTGCACATCACCTACTAACTCCCCCATGTGGCCTGTCCAGAAAATGGACGGAAGTTGGCGTCTAACTATTGACTACACAGCCTTGATTGCAGTCACAACCAAAATGCACCCCCTGGTGGCCAACCCTGCCACAATACTGAATGACATTGGTTCAGAGCACTGTTTTTTTACTGCATTAGACATTTCTAATGGCTTTTGGACTCTCGCTTTAGCACCAGAGGACCAGTTGAAGTTCACGTTCACCTGTTCCGGGCAATAATGGACATGGAATTGCGTACCTCAAGGGTTTTTAAACTCACCAGGCCTTTTCCATCAGGTACTTGCATCATTTATTGATCCACTGCGCAAAGACATTGAGGCAGACGGGTCGGTCATACTTCAGTATGTAGATGACCTTTTGATCTGCAGCCCGACAAAGTTTAAACATTTGACTGCTGTACAGATTGTGTTAAAAGCCCTTAACAAAGGGGGTTTCAAGATTAATTTACAGAAAGCGCAGTTGGCGAAGCCCGAGGTGACCTATCTTGGACAGATCGTGGGGACCCATGGTCGACGCATCACCCCTGATAGGATCAAAGCCATCATCGAACTACCAAAGCCAAACACCGTCATTGGTCTAAGGCAGGTAATGGGACTTTTGAATTACTGCCGCCAGTTTGTTTCTGAATATACTGAACTGTCTAAGACCCTCACAGAAGCACTGAAAGGAGGGAAGCCTGGAAACGAACTGATCGAGTGGACCGAGGAGATGGAGGAGTCCTTTGTGAGTATTAAGGAAACTCTGTCCTCCGGCCCTGCCCTCAGACATGCAGACCCCCGCCGGGCGTTCCACCTGTGGACCTGGGTGGGGAACAAGTCCTACTCCGCAGCCCTGGGCCAGAAGGTCCAGGAAGGACATTGTACGGGATGGTGGGGTACTACTCCACCCCAATTCCAGCCGCCATGGTGGGGCAACACCCCTGCCTGCTGATTTGTGACTGTGCGGAGTGGGCTGTGAGAGCAATGGAGGAGATCGTCACACATCAGAAGGTGATATAACACACCAGACACCAGATACTGAAACTGCTCACAAACACACGCCTGGGCACCATTTCCAACTGACGACGAGCCAAGTGGGAAGCCACGCTTCTGAGTAAGAATGTGGACATTCAAACTGATGCAGACAACACAATTAACCCTGCTTCCCTACTGCCAGAGGAAGGAATGACTCAAAACTGTGCCCAGTTGATTGAGGATGACACACGGAGCCCACTGGACACTGAGCCCTTGCCGAATGCCATGAAACTGTTCGTTGATGGATCCAGCTTTCATGAAGAGGGTCAACGTTACACCGGCTGGGCTGTGGTAAATGAACATTGCGAAACTGTTGACTGTGGTTCTCTTTCAGGAGGAGGAGCCCAAGTGGCTGAACTCGTCGCCCTGACACGCGCTTTGCAGCTCGGCAAGGGAAAGCGCATCAATGTGTACACCGACAGCCGCTACGCATACAGAGTGGCCGTGGACTTCGGCCCTGTCTGGAAAAGAAGGGGTTTTCTGACGACTGCAGGACTCCCGATTTCACACCAGAAACAAGTGATGGAGCTGATGGAAGCCTGCACGCTGCCAGCTGCTGGAGCAGTCATCAAGGTCACGGGACATTCCCAGGAGGAAACAGCAGAGGCAAAAGGGAATCAGGCCGTGGACGCTGCAGCCAGAAAGGCTGCAAAACAGACAGACGAACTCGTGAGTGTGATGTCTCTTTCTCCCCAGGAGGAGGAAGTGCCTACCAGAGATATCTTTGAACTGTATGAAACTGATCCAGACGAGACAGAGAGTTGGACAAAATTAGGGGCACAAAAGAATTCAGATGGACTTTGGAAATTTCAGGAACGATATGTTTGCCCCTAATCTGCTCGAACTGAATTAATGTCATTATATCATGGTTTGGCACATGCAGGGCCTGAAAAGTTACATGCAATGATTTCAAATACATGGTTGTGGCCGAAAATTAGAACCGAATGCACAGATTTTTGTAAAAGATGCTTGGTATGTCTTAAGGTGAATTCCTCATCTAAGTTGAAAATCCCTTTAGGACATGCACCCCATCCTCAGGGACCTTGGACACATTTGCAAATTGATTTCATTGGTCCATTGCCCCCTAGTGGAGGTGTTTCATACATTTTGATGATTGTTGATTTGTTTTCTAGATGGGTGGAGGCCTTTCCGTTGAGAAATTGCACCTCTGACGCGACCGCAAAAATCTTGCTGATTGAAGTTTTCACTAGATGGGGACTGCCTTTGCAGATTGATTCCGATCAGGGCACACACTTCACAGGGAAAGTGATGAAACAGGCCATGAGGTTAATGGGGGTTACACAACACTTCCACATAGCTTTCAGACCACAGTCAAGTGGTTCGATAGAACGCATGAATTGAACATTGAAGACGTCATTGCGAAAGAAGGTTCTGGAGTGGGGTAAGGGATGGCACGCAGCTATACCAATAATTTTGTTTAGTATGAGAGCTAGCCCCAACAAGACCACACAGATCAGTCCATTTGAAATTATGACAGGACGATACATGCGTCTGCCATGGGATGCTCCATTGCAGCATCAGGGGCCTTCAGGCTCTCTGAAAGATGCTCTGCAAAATTGTGTGGGCCTCAGACAGGCTGAAAAAGATAACAAAGAGTAACAAACAATGCCTGTTCTACCAGAAATTGGAGACAGAGTAATGATGCAGAGGGAAATCATCACCCCTCTGGGGCCAAAGTTTGATGGACCGTATCAAGTTTTGCTAACTACTAACACTTCTGTGCTTCTTGACAGAGGAGTACTTGGTACTGTATGGAGACATTGGTCTCAGTTGAAGCCTTTTGAGAAATGCCGCATCAGTAAAGGTAAAAGTTAACTGAAACTGAGGCGGGCATTCGTGAGATTGGTTATTCCACTGTCTTTGGTAATGCTAATTTTAATTGCATTGTCATTTCTGCTCTGGATACAGATTTCCATCTGGAATGGACGTTTTCATGCGTTCTCGACCAATTGGGATTGCGAAATAAATGACTGCCGTCCATCTTGGGTTCACTACCCATGTCTAAATTCTACTGAGGGTCTAAATTTACAACCTAATTTATATAAAAAGATTAAAGACAGCTGCTATCGATTTGACGGCAATGAGACAGCGACTTATTGGCTTGGTCGCTCCCCAAATCATCCAGAGAACACCCTCATTGTGCAGAAAGGCCGGTGGTGGAACAATGGTGAGGTGGAGGTGTTTGATGGGAACTTTAGCTCCCTTAGCTGGATTCCACTCACCATATCTAACATAAGTCTAAGTGACTGCCCTACGGCACTGAATGAACACCGCAAGTATATTCTGAATCAGAAAGCTAGTTCTGCCACCAAGCGAGGGAAAAGGGAGGTCACCGATCACACACAAACACATGTGGTGATGGGAGGGAAAGCAATCAGACTGCCCTTGTTTCCTAGTGCACCTGATCCCCATCATGTCATGTCGTACTTTCTGCCAAAAGCAAGAGATCAGCTGGAGTCTAATCGGATAGTGAGATCTGTAGCTCAGAATTATTTGTACAGCAATATCTTTGTGAGAGATGATCCTGGGTCAGAAAGATATCAGTTGGTTGCCAATGATGAGTTCCTTAGGAGATGGTATGTGTTGAAACCAGCGAAGGTCCACCTGGTGAGGTGGGATAGATACTGATCTTATGGAGCGGTCTGCGACAGATTAGGGCATATAGATAAAAAAGACAAGGCTAATTTTGACCTGAATGGAAGTAAGAATGAGCTGCCTAATGTAAATGCTTTGTCACTTGCTTGGCCCCGATATACTAGGTTTGATGACCCCTGGAAAGAGACAATGCACGTGGAACGCTGTCTAGGCAGGGAGGTGAAACAGTGGTTCATTGAGACGTTCCCCTGCATCAGCCAGACAGATGTCGTGATGCTATTAATAAGGTAATGGGAACCGAGAGTAAGTCTGCCCCCATAGAAATGTGTAATTCATCTTTTGTCAAGGCCGACTATGTCTGGTCAGAATTCATGGATGTTTTGGTCCAATATGACATTGCCTTGCTATTTGCTAACAAATCTGTTTCTAAGATGAAACAGTTACATGATCATCTAGAAAATAGGTGTCATAGTCAAACTTCAATGGTCTATAATGTCACTGCTTGGATGCACTTGAATGTTTTTTATTTGTGTTTGGAGATTGTTGCCAGTAGGATGAGTGACATGCGGGTACCCCAGTCGGTGGATGACCTGGTCTGGAAAAGATTTAAACCGCACCAAGTATACATGTGGCCACAGGTAACCGATGCTGCAAAGGGGGACAAATGGTTTGACAGGGAGAAGCAATTTCGTCAGTTTTTAAGGCCCATTCCATTGGTACAGGAGCTATGGGACGTGCATCGGAAGTCAGGGGGTAGTCATTGTTTGTATCACAAACCACCTGTTGTGGCTCAGATCCACTGGTGTTCCATTCTTATCCGATCCTAAAGAGCCCTCTGCACTAGCATTAGCTTGGATGTTTGCCTTCACGGTAGGCACCATATTCTCCCGATGTGATTCAGTGGAGGAATTCGTAGAAGAAGCCTGGAATGATTTTGTTGAAGCATCGGAAGGAGTAATCAAGGGGACTGCGGCGTATGCATTGTATGCTTTCGGAGGTTTCGCCGGACTGGTGGTTATGAGTATGATAGTTTGGTTGGTGGTTCGTCTTTGTCTGTCCTATGTGTTCAAATCTGCTTGCAGGACAGTGAATCCCTCAGAGGAGGAGGCACGACTACTGACATTGGCCAACAACCTGAGGAGATTGACTAGAGATGACGTCCACGCCCTGCTGTGAGTGGAAGGGTGGGAGAGCCTTATGCACGGGGACTGGGAAAATTAGTTTCTCAGCTTTTCCGTGATAAGGTGAAGAGACAAAAGGGACCCGTCAAGGGAACTTGCGTCATCACTCCACCTTCCTTAGTGATCTCACTTGGTAGACCAGCGTGGAGTATTGGACTCCACATCGTTCTAAAACGGGGGACTGAAGGGGACGATGGAGTGACACTGGATGAAGAGGCCATATCCTTCCTTTTATTAATTTCCTTCTCTTTATTAATTTTTATTTCATATTAATTTTTCTTATAATCATACAACGAATCAGTATTTAACTCTATTAAATTACATAATTATATTTCATATGTTGAACTGTTTGATTTTAAGAAGTAATGCCATCCACAGAAGTCTCTGTGGATTGAAGTAATGTGTTTCAAGCCAGGCCGAGGTCGACGGAGCCTGGCTGCCTGTGTGTTATTTTGTCTTTCCTTAGGTCATGATGTCCTGGAAAATCGAGAATCAACTGTGTCGTTTATGTATAAGATATTATAGTTTAAGCCTGTATTGTATTTTGCTTAATTTTTCCATAAGACTGTGTACCCAGCTATACTGATAAGGCGTTTAGTTGAGTTAATTAGCCTTGAGAAGCAGACGTTTTTGCCATGTAAGTGTGTGTGTCTTTTCCCCTCTGTAAAGCAGAGAATGGCCCGTTTGCGGATGGAAGATCCATATTCGGGCTGTCCGGAAGCCCTGGCGCCCAAATCCTCATCTTCTTCACCTTTATTTGTGCAGACAAATGTTTTTAATTTGTCTAGTTTTTGGTCCAATCAGGGGTGCGTTTCCCAAAAGCATGGTTAGCCTACTATGGTCGCAAGTTCTGTCGTTAACAGCATAGTTCAACGATTCGGTGTTTCCTGAAAGCATAGTTTAAACGAACGTTCGAAATCGACGTCACAAACATATGTGGTTGGAACTACAGCTTTGGACCTGTGGTTAGAAGCATAGTTTCTTGTTAGTAAGATACATGGGCTTTAATAAATATGCTCTTGGGCACAAGAAAAAAACTAACATGCATTACTATCTTTATCTTACATTTTATCTAAATGGAAAATGCGTTTTAATTATGTATTTTTGCATGTCCATTCTAAATGATGTTTTTAAAAAGTGCACATGTGCATAAATGGCTAAGGGGACCCTGGAGTATGACGTAAGAGGGAACCCGCAATGATTCAAAGATCAAATAAAGCAAAATGACAGTGAACAAAAATAGTAAATTAGTCAATAGGTGTCATGTTCAATACAGCAGCATCTTGGAGATCTGTAATCACACATGCGTGTGACGTCATTAACAATGGCCCTATGTTGTTGAACTAATGTGGATCAAACGACGGAGCTGCGACCTTGTTCGGGAAACAGTCGTGACTAGTTAGTTCGTTTCCAAAACAATGCATCGTACTATGGTGGTTAATCAGCGAGTTACATCGTTGTTCGGGAAACGCAGCCCAGGATGACTAATGTATTTACGCAATTAGCGACCTTTGTTAGAGTATATACCCTTATGTCTGTAAGATGTGAGCAGAGCAGCCTACGAACTCGATGTATTGAAGCTGACTTCTGCGGATGAAACTGCAAACTATTTTCTTCAGTAAATTTTACTTTAATTGATTCGATCTCTGACTTCTGGTCTTGATTCAACAAACACCTGGTCCTTGGGTCTTGACTGTTGCCCCTAACAGGACATAGGGCAGCATGAGGTCCCAGTCACCCTTGTCTTCCACGACTACCCATCGAAGCATCTGTTTCAGCGTTTGATTAAAGCGTTTGACCAGCCCTTCCATCTAAGGATGATAGACGATGGTCAAACCCAGGCCAGTCTCTCCCGATCAGTACGGGCAACGGAAGATCTTCTACCAGCCCCACTTCAAATGGCCAGGCACTGGGCGCTGCTGAAATGGTCAATCTTCGAGCAGGCACTTGTCGTGTGTCCCTGTTAACACAGGTTATCAGGAGAAATGCTTTGGAAACTCCACGCAGAGGTAGGACCTGGGACCTTATTAGGCTGACCGCACTGCCAAAGTTGAGAAGGGCGTGAAAGGGTTTTCCGTTGACTTCCACCTCCGGAGCTCCTGAGGGCAGGTGAGGTGTACAATGCAGCCTGCCAGCCAACTCCGCAAAGGGAGGTGCAGCGACCTCCGTTGGCATCGGTTCATTCTGTGGGGAGGGAACCGCCGGCCTGCTGATTGCGTGCCGGAGGGCACCCCGCGATCATCGCTCTTGGACCACCCTCCAGTGAAACGGCAGCGCTCGCTTCCTGGTCTCCCGGTGTTGGGCAGCATCTGCCAGCTCAATGGCCTCAATGAGCTCCTGGGTGGTGTTATGAGGAAAACCGCCTGTCGGTAAGAGGAATCTCATGAGCAGTAAGTTTGGGGAGCTCATTTTTAGTCCATCTCTTATCCTGAAATGTCTGTCTTGCAGAAAACCTACTGCCAGATTCTAGAAGATCAATTCTTCAAACAGTGGTTCAAGAG
>JAUMHE010024146.1:0-10286 GCA_032359235.1 Enteromius mattozi | reverse complement strand
CGGATTCATTGAGCTGCTGTTCTCCATCACAGAGTTTCTCAAGACATTTCCACTATAGCCATCTCAACAAACATCCTGCACAGAGGAAGATAGAAAGAAATGACACCGTCATCACCATCAAGATTTCCTGTTTTTATTTTGTTTGGATTCCATTTGTATTGTTACTATTTCTTGTTTTCATTTCAGTTTTGGTTAAAGTGTGATTACCTTTCCTTTCCTTTTTTTAGTCATTCTAAAAAATGATTATACATTTAAGTGCATCAAGTTAAAGCAAATATAAATGGCATATTTTGAAAATACACACAAACACACACACACACACACACACATATATATATATATATTCCCATATGTGTAAAATAAATAGCAGAAAAAATAATTAAATGAATTTTTTTTAAATACTTAAATTTTTTAGTAACACTTTAAAAAAAACACATTTATTACACTCTTTATTTATCTTTGTCAACTGTCAGTTCATGTTAGTTCACGCTGCATTAATAATGTTAACAAAGAAAACTTGTGATTTTAATCATTTCATTAGTAAATGCTGCAATTAACATTAACTAAGATTAATAAATGCTGAAGAAGTATTGTTTATTCTTAGTTTGTTAACATAGTTAACTAATGTTAACTATTGAACCATACTAAGTGTTACCACATTTTAAATATCTTATCGCATGTGACACAATTACTTAAAATTATTAATTTAGTTATTCTGTAATATTTATATTTAATGTTACATCATAACTGCAAAGCACTTACCGTAATTAGCACCACTTCCTCTAAGACATTTATACAAAAAAAATACAATAATAGATAAATTAATACAGTTGTTTTATATATTTCATATACAAATAATTTATTTTTGAATAATAATATGCTTTTAAATGCAATTAAGTGTTTCTCACCGTGAAGCTGGATGATCTTCAGTTTCAGGTCTGTGAGAGGATCGTGAGGAGGTTTCTTCTCCAGAGATCACCTGCAGCATCTACTGAGAGAATCAGCACCAGTCCTTTTCTCTTCTCTCTCCTGCTCTTCCACTCACTGCCAATGAATCCCTCTTCTCTTTTCTCTCTCTTCTTCAGATTCTTGCTGAAAGCTCTGTGTTCAGTTTTAGCAGTTCATTAAAGGATACTTAATAGATATTTTGGGATAAAGCCAAGGACATCATCTGAAAACTGATGAGGCAGCTTTGGTGGCGTGGACGAAACAGTCTTTAAATAAAAGTTCCGCTGTGACATCACAAATATAATACATCAAAGAACAGCAAACAAAGTCCAAATGTGATAAATCAGAATGATGCACTCATTCACTACTGTTTGTGCACACGCTAAACCTGCAAACATTTTACACAGATATGATGCTTACCAAAACACTTTCGCTTACAATAATCCTAAGTCTTGGAACGGGGCCATGGAGCCTGCCGGACGGCCTCCACCTTCTTCTCCTGGGGCTTGATGAGACCTCGTCCCACCTGGTAACCCAGGTTCTTGGCGTGGTATTGTGCGAGGTGGCACTTCCTAGGATTAGCGGTGATTCCAGCCTTTCGTAGTTCCCCCAGCACCCTCCGGAGCCGCTCAAGATGGTCCTCCCAGGTCCCCGAGTGAATGACCACATCATCCAGGTAAGCTGCGGCGTACTGCTGGTGAGGCCGGAGTAGCACATCCATCAGGCGCTGGAAGGTGGCGGCAGCCCCGTGTAAACCGAAGGGGAGAACCCGGTACTGCCAGTGGCCAGTGGGGGTTGAGAAGGCGGTTTTTGGTCTTGCCTCGTCGGACAGTGGGACCTGCCAATAACCTTTCGTGAGGTCCAGGGTCGAGATGTACCGTGCCCTCCCCAGGCGTTCCAGCAGTTCGTCGACACGGGGCATGGGGTAGGCGTCGAACTCGGAGACCTGGTTGAGTTGGCGGAAGTCGTTACAGAACCGGAGGGTACCGTCCGGCTTGGGAACTATGACAATAGGGCTGGACCAGGGACTGCGCGATGGTTCTGTCACCCCGAAGTTCTGCATTTGTTCCACTTCCATCTCTACAGCCTGCCGACGAGCCTCAGGGATCCGGCAGGGCCGCTGCTTTACGATGACTCCTGGTGGTGTTCGGATCAGGACCATCACTCGATCGCCGGGCTGGAACTCTCGGGGCTGGGCTGCCCGGTCATAATGGCGCCGCTGAGCCTGGGTGAGGTACTCCTTTACCAGCGGTATGATGCGGTCGATGCGCTCCCTCATCTGTCTTACGTGCTCTATGACTGACCTCTGCGGGGCAGGCTGCTGCTGTTCCCAGGCCTCCTTGGCGACATCTAGCAGTCCCTGCGGCTGGCGGCCGAACAGCAACTCAAAGGGCGTGAAGCCGGTGGAGGCCTGGGAAACCTCCCAGACTCCAAACAGAACATACGGGATCATGAGGTCCCAGTCCCTGTGATCCTCAGCCACAACCCTCCATAACATTCTTTTCAGGGTTTGATTAAACCTTTCCACCAGGCCGTCTGTCTGGGGGTGGTACACGATAGTTCTCAGCTGCTTGACCTGGAGGAGACGGCAGAGGTCAGCCATTAGCTTTGACATAAGCGGGGTACCTTGATCGGTCAGAATCTCCCTAGGAATGCCGACTCAGGTGCAGAGGGTGAAGAGCCTGTGGGCGATGGACTTCGCGGTGGCCTTTCTTAAGAGGACTGCCTCTGGGGACCGTGTGGCGTAGTCGACAAGCACGAGGATGTGTTCGTGCCCCCGGGCGGACTTTGGCAGCGGTCCCACCAGATCAATCCCGATGCGCTCGAAGGGCACCTCAATGATGGGCAGCGGAATTAGTGGACTGGGGGGAGGAGGCCTCGGCGTGGTCCTTTGGCATATGGGACAGGCCTGGCAGAATAGCCAGAGCCCGAGTCCAATCATCCGGATCCCATCCTTCCGCCATGGCCGTGCACTCAAACATCTGCAGAAACGCTTCGATGTCATCTGAGGCTGTCATCTTATGAAGGAGCTGGGCAGCGCGTTGACGCGGGTCGGGAGCGGTGAGGGGCTGGCGAGCAGCGGAGCGGATAGCTACCATTTCCCGCTGGATCTCATCTTGCCAGGTGGCCATATGTTCGGCGATCTGTTGCTGTCTGACACTGACCTCGGTGAGACGTTTAATAATCTCTTCCATAAACAAGAAGAAAACAAAAAATCTTAAAGTTTCCTGGGAGATGCATGGTTCAGGGCTCAGTAGCTGGCTTCTGAGAAGAAGAGGAGAGACTGGTTAGTTCGGCGTGTTGGAGTCAAATGAAGCTCGCTGGTGTGGGTGCCTCACGCAGCTTATCTGGCTGCGGGCTGAGTGCTTGATGAGCGCATCAGCTGTGCCTGATGAGCCACTGATGAGTTTTGCTGGTGCTCCCTCGTTGGTAACCAGGGCAACGCTGATCAGTAATCGGGACGCTCGTCACAATTTATATATACATAATAAATAGTACACACATATATGTAAATAAAAACTTTTGTTTTGGATGTGATTAATTGTGATTAATTACAGCACATTTATTTTGCTCAATATTAATATCGGGGGAGATCTGTTAGTATTTGATGTTGTATTATTTTGAAATGTTAAAGGGTTTCTGGTTTTATGCAGGAGAGTATAGTTTGTGGTCAAGATTACACCATTAAGACATTACTTTTGCATGAGTAAATATGTTCAAAATATTTTTACACATCCACTACCATATCTTATCACATGTACATCTATATATTTTAAAGTGCATTACTGAACATAAAATTATACATATATCATGATATATATTTACTCTGAAGACCATAGAGGAGTGAGAAATGATAACATCAGGCAGGACATGAGAGCACAGAACTCTCAGACATCTAAGAAGTGCATTCCCTTACAGAAAATAAACCAGTTTCACATGTGCAAAAACACATGATGTCATATATATGTGATTCTGCACATGGAAAATTACATGTGAAGCGTGTGCTTTCCAAATGGCAAATGTGTTTTTGAAACCTTTTCATGTGAATCCCATGTGAAACCTATATAAAAGATATGATAAAATTGAAAACATAACATTTGTGTGTATTTGTGTTTGCTTAGGTCATGTGTTTCCTGCAAAAGAAGATCATGGTCCTCTGCTGAGTGGTAGAAAAGTTTAGAACTTCAGCAAAAACTACAATAAAAGATACACAATAATTGTTATTTTATAAATACTGTGATATGAGACCAGAACACAACTCTGATGAGCAACTGATGTCTTACCTACAGTGCTCACTCACAGCTGCACACTAATAACTGACACTATGGACTACCTCACCGACAGGCACACTTCGTCAGGTTGCGTGACTGTGTCACATGTGGTAGTCTGCAGCATGGGGGCACCTCAAGGGACGGTACTTTCCCCATTTCTGTTCACCCTGTACACTTCTGATTTCAAGTACAACTCCAACCACTGTCACCTGCAGCAGTTCTCAGATGAGAACGAGCAGGGATGAATGAGCAGGAATACTGTGAAAAGGTTTTTCCTTATACTTACATAGCTTAGGAATTGCTTAAATTGTCTGTATTGTTCTTACTGTATATTGTTATTTTTGCTGATCCTATGCCTCCTTAAACTGTTTTTTTTTTACTAATGCTGCTGTCTTAAAGGAACTTCCCAATTGTGGGATTAATAAAGTCAATCTTATCTTATCTTTATCTTATCTTATCTTACAGGATGAGCAATGTGTTTTAATGCAGTAACTTCATCCAGCCACAAGAGGTCTCCATGTTCTTAAAAATCTCATGTAGCAAAATGTGTTAAGCCTATCCAATAAACTTATGAAATGGTTTCAAGAACTAAGGTTTAGACAAAAGTAACACAAATTACCATGAAATTAAATATGTGAGTATTGTGCTGGTGTGGTTGGAAAGACTGGAAATAATTTGCAGGACGATTAAAACAAATGACCAGAGAATATGAGAGTGAAAATGACAAGACGTCGTGTTAGAGATAAATTAATTTCTCACAGCCCATCATAACTGGGTTGGGGTGCAGTAGAGGACAGATGACAGCTCGTTAAAGTAGTATATAGAGTGCATATAGACACACATGTGTACTGAATGAGGCATAGTGTGCTTCCAAGACTAAGATTACAGGGAAGATTACAAGGAAGACAACAGAACAAGATAGTTACCGCTTAGATTAGTTAGTGGTGCGATTATGCATTTGGTAGGATGGAGCTCACAGATATATTAAAGGTAGGGGTATCGTCAGCTCTGCTTATAACTTCCTGTCTGAGACTGCTGTCCTGAAACTGCCATCATCACAAACTAAATGATGCCATGGATCCGCAATTTAACACACTGAAAGTAAAAAACGTGAATGAATAAATAGCAGAGGGCCGGACCATTGATGATGTAGCTAAAGTACTGTATATACAATATGTTCATAGAATATTAGCACACTATAGAAAAACTAAGCGTTGCTTGAGTTCTGTGTGAAGTGCTTGTGATGAAATAGGCAGGATTATATTTTTCTGATAGACTAAACACTGGTTACTGTAACAGAGCTGGATGTTTCATACACCCTGGGAACTTAGGGGAATTTATAGCATACCTTTATGACAGGTTTATGATAAGAGACACACCTATATTAAATGAGTCATATTGTGCTTCTGAACTGTGTTTGTTTGCTGTTGGAGCAGTGTATCAGTTTTGTCAGGTTTTGTTGGATATTGATCTGAAAGTGAAACAAGTAAACTTTGTTTGGGTGGGATACATGATGGTCTGAGTTTGTTTGTGCACTGAGTGTTTCTAACACTTTTTAATGACTGAGAGATGTTGATGTCAAAGAGAAATCCTTCGCTGTAGACATGTAGAAATCCTTCGCTGTAGAAATGTAGAAATCCTTAGCTGGATCTGAGACAGAAATAATGGTCTCCTTAAACAAATGCTTCAACTGCTCTTATATATCTGCTAGAAAACAAAGAAAACACACAAATCCCACAGAACAGAAGAGTAAAGCAAATATCAGAGTATCTTTATCATAGAGTTTACTTACAGTCTCTGGTGAACTCCTTCCAGTCTAATGCTCTTCGAGAGGTTTTGTGACGTGTCTGACTGACGGCTTACAGAAGCTTCTGGAAAAGTTCCCATCAATAATGTGCCATGTCACTGAAGCACAAACGCACAAACATTATGTGCCAAATGGTTGTTAATGAAATCATTTCTGTAATTTATGTTCTCTAACGATTAACATTATATTTGGAGCTACTTCTCTGTTTAGGTCTCTGATGAATCACAGGTACTGGGCTCCTCCGCAGTGGTACCTACCTGAACCAGTCTAAATAGTCTGAATATAAACACTTGGCAGGGCCAAGTCCTTGAAGAAGTGAGGACCTGAGGCACGGAGCAATGGCGGCCCTGGACCGTGGAGCAGTGGCAGAAAGTAAAACTGTGGCACACAGGACCGCAGCTGTGCAGGCAGAGCGGAGAGCCGCAGCGGGGCAGACGGTGGTGACTTCCTCCAGGGCAGAACAGGTAGCATGGAGGGTGGAGCCTGGGAGTTGGCAGCCATCTTGTGCTGTGGCTCCGGATTGGCAGCCATCTTGTGCGGTGACTCCGGTGTGCAAATACAAACATTTGAGTGAAAAAAAAACAAAACAGACAACATGCACAAAAAGTTTTCTTTTTTATTTACTTTTTTTTTTTAAGTGGTTTTAGTCAAATGATCCCTCCTCCTTCCAGGATTGGCAGGTTTCCAAGTCCGGGGCAGTGGAGACCCAGCTCCACAAGTCTCCTCAAGTTGAACAGACTTGTTCCAGCGTGCCCCAAAGCGGCTATCAGGTGAATCCAGTCAAACCCAGCTGAGGACAATTCAGCCAAGTCAATTACAGAAGAACAAATCTGGGTAATTGAGAAAACGAGCAAACCTCCTGTTAAAAGAAGTTGTGCTGTCTGCCAGAGCTTTGGTGAAGCTCTCCGAGTTACAGCAGTGGTGTCTTCATCAACATGTTGTTGATTTCCTGCTTCGGTCCAGAGTTTCTTGAACTCTTGAACCAAATATTTCACACTCGAGCGAAATTGGTACAGAATGAAACACAGCGGCAGCCAGCTGAAACCTTTTGAGAGTAGCCGAATGAAATTCAAGGCACATGAAAGAATCTGGAAGATGTACCGAACCAAACCACAGACACAAGTAAACCACTGCTTTATCTTCAAAAAAGACAAAGCTGGTCGGTTTACTGTGGTGGCTGGCCCAGGCACAGTTTTGACACACTGTCGGTCTCCTGGTTCTCGGGACTCCACCGAGAACCTTGGTGGAGCAGATATTTGGTGCTCCACCGAGGTCCCTTGTGCATCTGGTCGACCTGCCATTGCCTCAGGACTCCGCTCCTTTAGGTTCACCTTGTTGCTCTGTCCGGTAAGGGTTTTACCTGTATCCTTCTCCGTCCCAACGCCCGCCCGAAATAACAAGCGCACAAGCTGTTCCCAGGTATATATACACAGTAGGGCTAGTCACGCGTCATAACACATCCAATGAAAAGTTAGCAGTGATCTCATGAGATTTGACGTCAGAAGCTGGAAATTCCAGTCCAACACCAAATTACTTTCATTTTCATGGAAGAGAAAACATTTCCAGGAAAGATCTTAAATCTCAGCTAGAAAACACAGATCCCAAAGAACAGAGGAGTAAAACAAATATCACAGAGTATTTTTATCATAGAGTTTACTTACGGTTTCTTCCAGTTTAATGCACTTCGAGAGGTTTTGTGACATATTCTGACGGCTTACAGAAGCTTCTGGAAAGGTTTCCATCAATAATGTGCAACGTCACTGAAGCAGAAACACACACACATATTCACCTCATTTATACATGCTGAGAAACACATTATGTCCCAAATGTTTAGTAATGAAAATTGTAAAGCTGCAGTATGTAACTTTTGTTGAGCATTATATCTGGAGCTACTTCTTTCTATTTATGGCTAGTCACACAAGTACTGGGCTCCTCCGCAGCGGTACCTACCTCAACCTAAATAGTCTGAACATAAACACTTAAAATAGATGTATTGTAGTGATTCAAGACAAGCCAAAACATGTTGTTGAAACAGGTAACCCTGTTGTACTCGCTTTTTATATATATTTTGAGCATATAAAAAGTTAATGAAAATTCTGTGATCATTTACTCACCCTCAAGTAGTTCCCCACCAAAGATATTTTGAAAGTTCCATAGTATGGAACTTTGAGTTGCTCTTGTAAATTTTCGTTCGTTCACCCGATTGGCTGTCTGGGGTAAAATGCACCCTAGAAAAAAGCAGAGGACTATTACACTATTACATCCTTTTTTCAAACACACAATGTGAGTATGTGTTACAGAATGTTGCGATGACCCGAATCACACGTTACCATGTTATGATTTAACATCGAAAGACAACAGAACCTGTTCTGTGTACCTCGTCATGTTGCGCTGAATTCAGTGCGTGTTCAAAGCTTTGGTGCGGTAAAGTGCTCATTGTTCTTCTATTTAGAATTTATTATACTATATGAACACCCTTGGGTCACATCACTATACGGTCTCCCACACTTTTAAATTGGCTGCTACGCCTCTGTCTGGAGCTACTTTCTCTGTTTATGTCTTTGATGAATCACAGGTACTGGGCTCCTGCGCAGCGGGACTTACCTGAACCAGTCTAAATATAAACACTTATTATAGGTGTACCGTAGTGATTCAGGACAAGCTAAAAACACGGTTTGGAAAATGAATTCATGGTGTACTCGCTTTTTAAATTAAATTGAACACAAAAAAGTTTATGGAAGCACGTTTCCGCCAGCTTGAAACAAAATATAATTCTGTAAGTCATAATAATGAGAAACTTTCTCACAATTATGAGTTAATATATTTGAATATTCACGGGGGAAAAAATATTTATAACGAGAAACTTTCTCATAATAATGACTTATCTCGTAATAATGAGAAACTTTCTCATAATAATGACAGTGGCAACCAGTCAGCATCCACTGATCTTTCCTCAGCATCATTGGCAGGGTAGCAAAATTTTGATGCTCTCGTCAGCGGCGGTGTGAACGCACAGTTAAACGCAAGTGATTTACATGTTAAGTCAATGCAAAGGCATAATTAGACATACTGTGGCGCATTCGTGTGAATTGAGCGTTTCAGGTGTTTGACATTTCCTGCTTCGGTCCAGAATCTTTCACACTTGAGCCGATTTGATAAAGCATTAAACACAGTGACAGCCAGCTGAAACCTTTTGAGAATAGCCAACTGAAGTTCAAGACACCTGAAAGAATCTGAAAGATGTACAGAACCAAACCACAGACACAAGGAAACCACTGCTTTATCTTCAAAAAAGACAAAGCTGGTTGGTTTACTGTGTTGGCCTGGCCAGGGTACAGCTTCGAGTATTGGCATGTTGACCCCTCCCAGTTCTCGGTGCTCCACCAAGGTCCCTTGTCCCTCCGGTCAACCTGCCATCACCTCAGGACTCCGCTCCTTTAGTTTCACCTCGTTCCTCTGTCCTGTTTGGGTTTTTAATATAATGTTCTTATGCGTGACTGGGGGAAGGATCTTGATGACTGCAAATGGGACGGAGTGGTTTGCACATCCAGGTATTGATGTATCTTGATGTGTTGATGTAGTAAAAGCAGCAAAAGTTTGTGTGTCACTTTTCCCATTGGGCAAACATATCTTTATATGTCAGTGGTTCTCAAACATTTTTTTACACTGGGTTGCACTATGGCCCAAGTGCAAGTCTCATGGGCTGCATATCATTTACAAATTACACCACCAATGCAAACCAACCAGTTATGTAATATTATAGTCTCAATATTATTTAAATTTAATAATACATAGCTGTACTCGCCATTAATAAAACACTCATGCTGTCAGGAGCTGACCAGTTTTGTGAAATTAGGCTTGAAAGGCTGTTAGTAGCCTACATAGATCTGTTCATGTCAGAAAATAACATATGAAAAAAATTATTTTACATAACAAAAACATTATAGTCTATATTTGTTTATTACATTTGTAAATGAGTGTACTAAGCATGGTGGGCTGCATTTGTGTTCATCACAGGCCATGGATTGAGAACCACTGATGGTCAGACTGGACCACACCATCCAGCCGGCCGAGTTCTTCTCGGTTCACCGCATGGACAGGACACGGGAAAGTCAAAGGGAGGCGGCGTGTGTTTAATGGTGAACAACAGCTGGTGCAACAGCGCTAGCGTTGTTCCTCTTGCACGCTCCTGCACACCCAACCTGGAACTACTGACCATCATGTGTCGTCCTTTTTATCTACCTTGGGAGTTTACATTG
>JAUMHE010024145.1:0-10289 GCA_032359235.1 Enteromius mattozi | reverse complement strand
GGAGTTCACCAACCCTTTTTCCCACAGACATCCACCAACTCCGAAGTGTGGTCGACGTAGTACCTTTCCCCTATGCGCAATCAATGGTAGTTCCGCGTGCGCGAGGGGTTCCGGAACCTTTCGGCCGACCGGACCTTGTCGGTGTCCTCCGTGATCACCTTGGGCATTTGCGCGGCGGTCCTGTCGATGCTGCTGCTGGGTCTGTCCCTGCTCCGCGAGGTGGACGAGCGCTACTCGCGGCAGGCGGGTCCTCTGCGGGTTTTCGTGCGTCCGGATTTCGAGCGGCCCGCCGATTTGCGCGCCCTCGCCGCGCGTCTTCGCGAGTCGGGGAAATTCGATTCGGTGATTTTCGTGGGCAAGGAGCAGGCGCTGCGCGAGTTCCGTCGCGACTTCGGCGACGAGATGGTGCGCTACCTCGAGGTGAACCCGCTGCCGCACTCCTTCCGCGTGCATCCCGCCGCCGCTCCGGATCAGCCTGCGGGAGCGCCCGTCTCGAGCGCGCGCATCCAGGCCCTGCGCGCCGAGCTGCTCCGTATGCGCGAAGTGGAGGAGGTGTCGGGCAACTTCACCCAGCTCGAATGGCTCGATCGCTGGCGCGCGCCGCTGCAAACCGGCTCTTTGCTCCTGCTCGGCGTGCTCGCCGCCGCGCTCGCTCTCGTGGTGCACAACGCCATCAAGCTCAGCCTGTACGCGCGGCGCGCACTTGTGGAAAACATGAAGTACTGCGGCGCGCCGGGCTTCTTCATCCTCGCGCCGTTCGCGCTGGAGGCCCTGCTGCTCGGCTTGCTCGGCGGCCTGCTCGGCGCGCTCGCCTTGCTCGGCCAGGTGCGCCTCGGCATGCTGCTGCTGCCGACGCTTCCGGAATGGGTGCCGGCGTGGCGCCTCGCCTTCTACGTCGTCGGCGGCACGATGCTCATCTCCCTGCTCGCCAGCGTTCGCACCGTGAACGCGTTTCTGCGGGGAAAGCTGGGGTGAAAGATGAAATCGGTGCGCTGGATGAGTCGCGAAGCGAGCGAATCAATATGAAAGATGAAAGGAACGAAGCGCGCCGAGATAAAGCGTGTGGATCTCGCTCTTTCATATTTCATCTTTCATATTTCATATTTCTGTTCGCTCTTTGCGCCGCAGTTTCTCCCGTCCTCGCCCAGTCCTCGGACCTTGAGAAAGAACTCGCGGCGCAGCGCAAGGAGCTCGACGTGGTGCGGGCGAAGCTGGTGCGCGAGCAACGCGAGCTCGAAAAGCTGAAGGGTCGCAAGACGGCCACGCTCGGCGAAATCCGCAAGCTCGAGAACAACATCGCCGAGACCAACCGTTACCTCCTCAAGCTCGAGGCCACCGAGCGCAAGCTCGACGCCTCGGTGCGCGAGACGCGCGGGGATCTGCGCGAGATTGAAGGGCGCCTCAAGACGCGCTCCGCCATCTTGGCGCGGCGCGCGCGGCTGCTTTACATGGCGGGGCGTCCGGAGGATTTGCTGTTCATCCCGGGAACCGGGGAATCCGGGTTCCTGCAGCGCGCGCACATGGCGCGCCGCCTGCTCGCGTACGACCGTCGCCTGCTCGGCGAGAACCGGCGCGACATGGGCCTCAAGAAGGAAGGCCTGCAGAAGCTGCTGGATCAGTCCGCGGAGTTGGAGGATTTTCAGGAGCGCAAGCGGCGCGAGATGGCCACCTTCGCGAGCGCGCGCGACGATCAGGAAAAGACCCTGAAGACCTTGCAGCGCGACGAGGCGGAGAAGGCGCGCGCGCTCAAGCAGCTTGAGGAGAACGCGAAAAAGCTGGACGCCATCATCCGCGCGCTGGAGAAACGGCGGCAGGACGCGCTGGCGAGCGGCCGCAAGGGCCGCGAACTGGAGACGGGCACGCGTTACTGCGCACCGGCGCAAGGCAAGGTGGTCTCGCGCTACGGCATGCAGTATCACGCCACGCTCGGCACCACCACCAAAAACCTCGGCATCGAGATTGAGGCGGCGGGCGGGACGCCGGTGCGCGCGGCGGTGTCCGGCGAGGTGGCGATGATCACCGCGATTCCCGGTTATGGCAAGGGCATCATCCTCGACAACGGTTCGGGCTACTTCACCATCTACGCCAACCTCGCCGGCACGCGCGTGAACGTGGGCGATGTGGTGAACACCTGTCAGGACTTGGCGTCGCTGGCCGCCTCGCCGGGCACGCTGTACTTCGAGGTGCGCCGCGGGACCAAGACGCTGGATCCGGAGGCGTGGTTGAAGGCGGCGCGGTGACGACGGTTCGATGACGATTTCTTGTAGGGGCAACTAATTATTTGCCCCTACAAAACCGCGCCGCCGAAAATCCCCTTGATCCCGAACACCGCGCCGATTCCACCGCGACCCCCAAATAATCCTTTCTGCGGTTCGCTTTCCAAATTTTTCTCCGTCCCCGTGATCCCCGTCACTTAAAACGGCCTTGTGGCCTGACGACCCTTCCTAACTTTCCTCCCCATGCACATCGCGTTCCCGCGTACCCTCGGCCAAGCGTCCGCCAAGGACAGCGTGACCCGGGCTTTGGCCTCGGGCCGCTTTCCGCACGCTTTGCTGGTGCACGGCGAGCCCGGCCTCGGCCAGCACGCACTCCTGCTCGACATCGCGCAGCTGCTCTCCTGCGAGAGCGGTGAAAAGCGACCTTGCGGCGCGTGCTTTCCCTGCCGCGCCTTCGACGCCTCCGCGCTCGAGACGTTGCATTACCTCGTGCCCCTGTCCAAGGCGGACAAGAAGGGCGCCGATGACGACGGCGAGGACGCGGAGGGGCCGGAGTCCGGTCAGCTCGATGAAATCGGGGATCGCATCGCGGCGTGGCATCGCGCGCCCTATGCGCTGGGAGCGCCGGGCAAGGCGCTGGTGCGCATGTCGCAAGTGCGTGAGTTGATCGGGCGGCTGCGTTACGCGGGCACGGACGGTCGCGCGCGTCTGGTGCTCGTGCCGTGGCTCGAGTCACTGGGCCCGGAGGCGGCCAATGCCTTGCTCAAGACGCTGGAGGAACCGCCCCCGGGCGTGTATTTCCTGATCGCCAGCGATCACCGCTCCGGCCTCATGGCCACGTTGCTGTCGCGCTGCCTTCACCTCGGTCTTTCGCCGCTGCCGACGCCGGAGTTTCGCGCCGTCGCCGAGGCGCTTTGCGCCGCCGCCGGCAAGTCGATGGCCCCGCGCCTCTTGCCCTTTGCCGAAGGATCGCCGGGCGCGTATCTCGAGCTGATCGAGGCGGACGGCGAAGAACTTCTGGAGGAGTCGCTGCGCTTCCTCGTCGCCGCGCGCGCCGACTGGCGCGTGTTCGCCGACTATGCCGCCGCGATTCCGCCCGGCGCGGAAGGGCTCGAGCACGCCTCGCGGCTCCTGCTGTTTTTACTGCGCGCTCAACGCGCTCATCAGGTATTGCGTGCGCGTCACCCGGACTGCTTCGGCGGCGAGTCGGAGGGGCATCGCGGGACGGCGGCGGCGCTGGAGCGCGAGGGGTGGGATACCACGCTCGCGCCTTACCTCGGCCCGTTTGAGGATCTTCCCGATCCGCGCGCGTTTGCCACCTTCCTCGAGGAGGCGTACCGCGCGGTGCGCGCGTACTCCAAGCCCTCCATCGCGCTCACGGGACTGTTCCTTGAATACGAGGCGGCTCTCGCCGACGGGGTGTCCGCATGATCCCGTCCACGCCTTCCTCACCATTACCCATCGCTTCCGAGCCGGCGCCGCGGATCGTCCCGCCGCCGCCACCCGCCGACGACGCGTTCCGCCGCGCGCTGGCCCGCGAGCTGAACGCCCCGGTGTTCGTCGCCGACCTGTTGCTGCTGCGCGGCATTCGCGACAAGGAGTCGGCGCGCGCGTTCTTCCTGCCCGAGCCCGCCCCCGCTTCCGCGGAGTCGATGCTCGGGCTCGCGCGCGCGGTGGAGCTGCTGACGCAGGCTCGCGCGCGCGGCGAGCGCGTGGCGGTGCACGGCGATTACGACGTGGATGGCGTGACCGGCACCGCGGTGCTGTACCTGGGGCTGCGCGATCTCGGCTTCGACGCCGACTGGATTCTGCCCAACCGCTTCGACGGCGGCTACGGCCTCACGCGCCGCACGCTCGACCAGCTCAAGGCGCGCGGGGCGCAGTGGGTGGTTTCGGTGGACACCGGGGTTTCCGCAGTCGAAGAGGTGGCCTACGCCAAGTCGCTGGGCCTGCGCGTCATCATCACCGATCATCATCAGGCGCCGCCGGTGCTTCCCGCCGCCGAGGTCATCCTCAACCCCAACCAACCCGGCTGCCCCTATCCCAACAAGGGACTTTCGGGGTGCGGCGTGGCGTGGCGCCTGCTCGAGGCGCTTGCGGCGGCGCTCGGCGGCCCCGAGCCTTCGGCGCACCTCGACCTGCTCGCGCTCGGCAGCCTCGCCGACAACGTGCCGCTGCAGGGCGAGAACCGGGCGCTGGTGCGCGCGGGCCTGCGTCGCATGGCCGACTCGCGCAACGCGGGCTTGCGCGTTCTGCTCGAGCGCGCCGGACTCGATGTCGCCGCCCTCACCAGCTCGGATCTGCTGTTCAAGGTCACGCCCCTGCTCAACGCCACCGGGCGCATGGGCAGCCCCGAGACCAGCCTGCGCCTGTTCCTCTCGCAGGACGCGCGCGAGGCGCATGAGCACGTGGATCGCATGGAGGCGGAGAACCGCCGCCGCCGCGCGCTCGATCAGGGCAACACCGCCGAGGCCTTCGCGCAGGTGGACGCCGCGCGGCAGGACGACGCCTGCCTCGTGGTGCATTCCGACGCGTGGCATGAGGGCGTCATCGGCATCGTGGCCGCGCGGCTGGTGGAGCGCTACCGTCGCCCGGCCTTCGTGCTGGCGGTGGACAAGGACGGCGTCGCGCGCGGCAGCGGTCGCACGGTGCGCGGCTTCAACTTGCACGAGGCGCTCGCCGACAACGCCGGCCTGTTCGAGAAGTGGGGCGGGCACGCCTTCGCCTGCGGGTTCTCCATCCGCGCGGAGAACATCTCCGCGCTCCGCGAACGCATGGTCGCCCGCGCGGCGGGGATCTTCGCGGACGGTCCGCCTCCGCCCGAGGTCGCGGCCTCGCTCGCGGTGGATCTCCGCGAGATCACCGGCGAGGGGTTGTTGTGGCTACGCCGCTTCGAACCCTTCGGCCCCCGCAATGAAGCGCCGATGTTCTATGCGGAAGATGTGGAGCTTTACGGCCAGCCGCGCCTGGTCGGGGACAAGCACCTCAAGTTCGCCGTGCGCGCGGGGGGCGAAACCCTCGACGCCATCGGCTTCAACCTCGGGCATTTGATGGGGATGCTGGATCGGCGCGATCGCCTGTCGAAGCTCGTCTTCCACCCGGAGTGGAACACCTTCAAGGGACGGAAGTCGATTCAGCTCAGGGTCGTGGCGGTGGAGTAGGCGTTAGCCAATAGCCATTAGCCATTAGCCATTAGCCATTAGCAAACACAAACACAAGTACTGGGCGGGAGTCGGGACGTTTTTTGTTTTAGCTATTGGCTATTGGCTAACGGCTAAAAGCTCCCCTCTCACCCCATCCAGTGTTCGCGGCTCCAGTAGGACACCCAGAACACGGCGTTGCTGAAGGCGAAGAACGAAGTCCACAGCACCAGGCCGAGCGTGCGCGTGGATCCCAGCGACACGGCCCACTGCGTGCAGACGGCGATGCCGATGAGGTAGAGGGCGAGGACGACGAGGGCTTGCTTGCGGTTCATGGCGTGGCTCCGGGGCGCTGATTTCGGGTCCAAAATCTAGTCCAGCGCGGGGTTCCGGACAACGGCGGGGACTCCGATTCCGGCCCCAAAACCCCGGAAAACCCCGAAGAAAACCCCGAAACCCTTCCGGAACGACCCCGAATCAGGCCGGCTTGGGCGTCTTGCAGCGGACGCATTTGTACTGGCGGTCCCAGTCGCGGATCCAGGCGTGCCCGTTGGCGCAGGACTCGGCGGCCGTCGCCGCAGGTTTGGGCGCGAAAAGCGCGTCGAGGTTTTTCTTCACTTCACGGTTCAGTCCGGGTTTTCCGGAGGAGGCGCCGAAGAGTTTGTCGCGCTCGTCGAAGTTGTTCGGACCACGATATCCCATGGACGAAAGATAGCAGGGTTCGGGTTTGAGGTTCGGGTTCGGGAAAAGTCATGATATGTTTTCGCGCATGAAGCCCGACACTTGGTTATCCGCATTATCTGCGGCCGAAAGCTATTCCCGCGCCAGGCTTGAGGGCCGATCGTGCGGGCACGATTTCTTCCACACCGATCGCGTGCGGCGGAACGCACTGAAGCTGCAGACGGTCGAGGGCGGCGACGCGCGCGTGGTGGAGCTTACGGCGCTGCTGCATGATGTGGCGGATCCCAAACTGGTGGCCGATCCGGAGAAAGCGCAATCGGAGTTGGAGGGGTTTCTGCGCGGGCTCTCCCTGCCGGGGGATGCGGTGGATCATGTGCTGCGGATTTTGGCGGGCATGTCCTTCGGCAAAGAGTTGTCGGGCGCGGAGTCGGCAAAGTCCGTCGAGTTCCAGGTTGTGCAGGACGCAGACAGGTTGGAGGCGCTGGGCGCCATCGGCATCGCGCGCTGCTTCGCCTACGGCGGCACCACGAGCCAGCCGCTGTACGATCCCGACATTCCGCCGCGCGCGGCGATGAGCGCGAAGGAGTATCGCGAGGGCAAGTCGTCGTCATTGAATCATTTTCCCGAGAAGCTGTTCAAGCTGAAGGATCGGATGAACACCGCGACGGCGCGGCGGTGGGCGGAAGCGAGACACGAATTCATCGCGCAGTTTTACGATCGCTTTCTGGCCGAGTGGGATGCGCGGGACTTCCCCGAAATCCGGTGAATTTCGAAGCTCGCCGCAAAATGCGGCGACCGCTTAACTTTCGTCCATGAAACTCATTCTCTTCGGCGCTTCGGGGATGGTCGGCATGGGCGCCTTGCGCGAGGCGTTGGCCGATCGCGACGTGACGGATGTTCTCGTGGTCGGTCGCCGGAGCTGCGGCGTGACGCATCCGAAGTTGCGGGAACTGCTGGTTCCGGATCTGTTCGAGTTCTCCGCGCTCGAGTTGCGATTGACGGGATATGACGCTTGCATCTGGGCGGTGGGCGTGACGTCCATCGGCAAGGGCGAGGCGGAGTATGCGCGCGTGACGGAGGAGTTGACTCTGTCCTGGGCGAGCGCGCTGCTGCGACTGAATCCCGTCTTTTCGTTCTGCTATTGCTCGGCGATGGGCGCGGAGGGTTCCTCGATGTGGGCGCGCGTGCGTCAGCGGGTGGAGAACGGGATCAAGGCGCTGCCGTTCAAGCACAGCGGCTGCGTGCGCCCGGGATTCATCCGCCCGGGCCCGGGCATCCGCAGCGCGACGAAGATTTATCAGGCGGCGATCGTCGTGGGGCGGCCGATTTTTCCCATCGTGCTGAAGCTGTTTCCCAAATACGCGACGACGTCGGAGCGTCTGGGCCGGGCGATGTTGCGGGTGGTGCAGGGCAAGGCGGACGTTTACATCCTGGAGAGCGCGGACATCAATCGGGTAGGGATGTAGGAGGGGCTCTGCGGGGTCTCGGCCTCGAAGGTTCGGGACTCTGTGAGAGGTAACCCGGTGGATGGTTCGGGTTCGGGAGAAGACGGTTTAGACACGTTATATCCGCGCAGCCGCGAGAGTGTCCCGATGTATATTCCATGGCGACAATGCTTCGGAGGGTCCGTATGCGCGTCAGGGAAATCCCCCAGTTTTATGAGCTGAGCACGGCCGAGAAGATTCTTCTGGTCGAAGAAATGTGGGATCATATCGCCGACGAGGACATGGAATTACCCGTTCCCGAGAGCCACAAGGCCGAGTTGGATGCGCGGCTCAAGGCTTACGAGGCGAATCCTGGTAATACCCTTTCCCTCGACGAACTCAAGAAGCGGATCGATGGCCGCAAATGAGTCCCGGCTTGCGCTTCCTTCCCGGTGTGGAGGAAGATGTGTTTGGCGCGTACGCTTGGTATGAATCCAAGTCCGTCGGCCTCGGAGAAGAATTCCTCAGGACATTTTACGCAGCCGCAAACGCGATTCTCCGTCAACCGCAATTGTATCCCGGGGTTCACGGTTCACTTCGGCGCTGTTTGTTGACGCGGTTTCCCTATGCGGTTTATTATCGCGTCGACGATCAGGAAATCGTGGTATTCGGGGCTTTCCATTGCGCGCGTGATCCGATGGCGATCGGGAAAGCTTTAAAGTCCCGGGACAAGTGAGCCCTCGTCTGGCTTAGTACGTCCTCCTGCAGTCGCGGGAATGACACCCTGACGCCCTTCGCCCTCGTAAGACCTCCCTCCGGGAGAGGGTCGGGGTGAGGGCTTCGCCCAGAATCGGTGGCGCCGGTGACCGTACGGAACCCCCGCCTACGCGGGGGCAGGCCGCGTGGCCCCGGGCGCCCAAAAGTCCTCGATTCCCGCGATATTCCGCCCTTTTCCCGAACCCGGACCGACAACCCGCACCCCCTCCTTCTTACCTTTCCCCGCCATGTCCCTCACCCCCATGATGAAGCAGTATCAGGAGATCAAGGCCGGGAATCCCGACACCTTGCTCCTGTACCGCATGGGGGATTTTTACGAGACGTTCGGCGAGGATGCCGTGACGGCGTCGAAGCTGCTCGGCATCACGCTCACCGCGCGCAATCACGGCGGCAAGGACGCCACGCCGCTGGCGGGATTCCCGTACCACGCGCTCGAGCGCTACATGCCCAAGCTCATCGCCTCCGGCCTGCGCGTGGCGGTGTGCGAGCAGGTGGAGGATCCGGCCACGGCCAAGGGCGTGGTCAAGCGCGAAGTCACCGAAATCGTGACGCGCGGGACGGCGCTGTCGGAGAATTACCTCGAGGCCAAGAGCAACAACTATCTCGCCGCGGTTTGGCCGGGTGAAAAGCCGGGTGAAAAATCGGACGCGTCGAATGAAACGTACGGCCTGTCGTGGCTGGACCTCAGCACCGGCGAGTTCCGCGTGGCCGAAGGCACGCCCGACGCCATCACGGGCGAAATCTATCGGCTGAACGCGCAGGAAATTCTGTATCCCGAAGCCGTCGACGTGCCGCCCGCGTTGCAGGAGTATCGCGAGCGCGAGCGCGTGCCGCTGACCACCTTGCCCAAGGGTTACTTCCATCTGGACGAGGGTGTCGCGGCGCTTCAAAGGCAGTTTAAAGTGGCCTCGCTCGAGGCCTTCGACTGCGCGCATCTGCCGCGGGCCCTCCGCGCGGCCGCCGCCGCGTTGGCCTACGCCAAGGACAGCAAGAAGTCGGAGCTGTCCCATCTCACCGGTCTCTCGGCCACGCGGCTCGAGGGTCACATGACGTTGGATGCGGCCACGGTGCGCAACCTGGAGATTCTGCGACCCATCCACGGTGAGGACGAGACGGGCACCCTGTTCCATCTTGTCGATCGCACCGTGACCGCGATGGGCGGCCGCGCGCTCAAGCAGTGGCTGACCCATCCTCTGCTCGACAAGGCGGCCATCGAGGCCCGCCTCGACGCGGTGCAGGAGTTGAAAGACCACCCCGAAGCGTTGCGCGCCCTGCGCACGCACCTGCAGGGCATCAACGATCTGGAGCGCATCGTCGCCAAGTGCGGCGCGGGGCGCGTGCATGCGCGCGACCTGCTCGGGTTGGGGAACTCGCTGGTCGAGGCGGGCAAGGCGGGCGATCTGCTCGCCGACCTCAAAGCGCCGTTGTTCGCGGAGGCGCGCGGCCCACTCGCGGGCCTCACCGACAAGGGCGTCGCGCTCGCGGCGAACTTCACCGATCGCCCGCCGCTCACCGTGCGCGAGGGCGGAATGATCCGCGAGGGCGCATTCCCCGAGCTCGACGCGCTGAACGCGGGGATCCGCGACGGGCGCGAGTGGCTCAACGGGTTGCAGCAGCGCGAGAAGGACGCCACCGGCATCCCCAGCCTCAAGGTCGGCTACAACAAGGTGTTCGGCTACTACATCGAGGTCACCAAGCTCCACGAGGACAAGGTGCCCGCGCATTACATGCGCAAGCAGAGCCTCACCGGCGCCGAGCGCTACATCACGCCCGAGATGAAGGAGTGGGAGAATCGCATCCTCAGCGCCGAGAGCGGGATCAACGCGCTGGAGTACAAGATCTTCTGCGAGCTGCGCGACGCGGTGAACAAGGACATCGAAGCCCTGCGCGCCGACGGCAAGGTGGGCTCGTCGCTGCAGGCCAACGTGGCGCTGGAAGTGGCGGCCGAAGACCACGCGCTGCTGGCTTCTCTGGGCGAAGATCTCAAATTCGTGTTCATCACCTCTGCTATTGATTTAATAGCTGCAAGTACAAACACCACGCGGGTTACA
>JAUMHE010024144.1:0-10303 GCA_032359235.1 Enteromius mattozi | reverse complement strand
TGTTACAGGATAACAATCAGAAACTCCATGTTTTTGTTTGCGGACCTCGATAGCTTCTAGGTCTGGGATAAATTCCCGACAGCGAACTTCGTTCGCTGAACACAAACCAAGGAGATAAGATGCGTACAGTCCTTTTTCTCTTCGCAGTATTGATGCTGACGCCAATTACATACGCCAACTCAACAGTTGCCTATGGCAACTCCGGCTTAGATACGACCATTTCGGCGAATAACTCTTACAACAGTAGCGGGAAAGTCTCAATCGGCTCCATGTCCAGTAGTCCTTCTGGTGTTGGGGTTGGCTCTAAAGCCAGCGGCAGTAGCGGTCTTGCAGTCAAGGCAGAGGCTACGGGGAGTAATAGCAAGGGGGTTCAGGCCACTTCGACCGGTAGCGCTGGGATAGGTGTCGATGGCACGGCCTCCGGGAGTGGGAACACAATTGGGGTGCGCGGGACCGGAAAGACTGGGGTGGTAGCGGCTGGAGTGGACTTGGGGCTTGAGGCCACGGCCTCTTCCTCTACTGGTACAGCTGTAAGTGCTTCGGGAGGCGATATAGGAGTGAATGCTTACGGAAATGAGTTTGGAGTGATGGGGTATGGGTCTGATGCTGGTGTTTTTGGGTATTCGGATGTCGTTGCTGGCGTTCTCGGGTCTTCTTACAGTGCTGACGGGATTCATGCCACATCTACTAACGGCAGGGGCATAAATGCCGTTTCGGCAAATGATCTGGGCCTGCGTGCTGAAGGTGTGAATGGGGTTGAAGCCTATGCTACAGGTAGTTACGCCACGGGGGCATACGGAAATGGGCCTACAGGCGTAGCAGGAGTTTCCTACGGATCCGGCGGCTACAGTGATGCGATAGGGGTTAACGCCTACACCTACAATAACAACGCATCTAGCACTTTTGGGCTCTATGCGCAAGCCGTGTATGGGGATTACACCTATGGGGTTTATGCAAGTGCAACGGCTGGAAATTACGCTACATGGGCTGGGTACTTTGATGGCGACGTTTATGTGGGCGGATACTTCGACAACCCCTCTGATATTGTCTTCAAGAAGAATATTCGACCCATGCAGGGGAGCTTGGCTAAAATCATGGCGCTAAAGCCCAAGAATTACGACATGAAGGTTGACGAGTTTAAAGATCGCATCGTACTTCCAAAGGGAAACCAGTACGGGCTTATTGCGCAGGAACTAGAATCAGTATTTCCAGAGTTAGTGCATGCAACAGCGGCTCCAGCCCGCTTGACCCCCGAAGAGAGAAAGAAAGGTGTCAAAAAAGACCCGACAAAATTTAAGTCGGTCAATTACATGGCGCTAATTCCGATTCTGGTGCAGGCAATTCAAGAGCAGCAAGCCGAGATAGAAGCTCTTAAGAGGGGGCGCTAAAATGATGAAGCGCACAGTAAATTTAAAAATACTGGTGACCCTGTTCGGTTTAGGGATGCTCGCGACTCAGCCCTGTGCGCGAGTCGTGGCAGTGTACTTAAGAACGGACAGTTTGCTTTCTGCGGCTGTTCTCCGAGAAGCCGTGTATTCCATAAGGGACAACGCGGGGTTTTCGCTGGATGATAAGAATGCTTGGTACGTCGATCTTCACGATGACTCACTTTTGCCAGAGCATTCTATTTCGCCAGGTGTTTACGCCTACTTTTGGTCTGACGCCGCGTTTAGATTTTCTGAGAACTTTAAAACTCAAGGCACCTCGATGCTCTTCGAGGTTGTTGGAGCATCTGAGGAAATTCCTAATGTGGCGATTGACGGAAAAATCACGAGCAAGAAGCTGTACCTTACGGACTTGAATACGGCATCCTTGGCCGATGGATTTTTAAGGCTGAGGTATACCTTATCCGGGCCTGGAAGATGTTCAGTAGAGGCTTACGGAGTTAACGGCCAAAGCCTTGGGCACTGGGAATGGCACGATGCTGCAGCCGGAAATTTCGAGCGCACTTTTAAATTACTACAGAACGCTAACGGTACATTTTTCGTTCGCTGGAAGCACGGTAATGTGCAGGTTGTGCGGAGAATTAATGCGAGTGGTGTGAGAAAGTAACGACAAGCGTATCTTCCTATTTCACCTTAACAAAAGAGGTGGTCCCGCGAAACGGAGCCACCTCTTTTCGTCAACTGTGCAGAATGAAAAGGAGATTACTCGGCCGACTTCTTCTTGGCCGGGGCCTTGGAGCCGGCAGCCGCGGCGGCGGAGTCGGCCTTGGCCGAGTTGCCGCTGAAGGTCAGCACGTAGGCGAGCACGTTGTTGATCTGGTCCTTCTTGAGCGAGCCCTTCCAGGCCGGCATGAGGGCCGAGAAGCCGGTGTTGGCGCCGCCCTCGGCGATCACCTTGTGCAGCTCTTCCCACGAGCGGGAGGCCATGTCCTTCTTGTTGGTGAAGTCGCGGGGCTTGGGCTTGAGAGCCGCGGCGGCCGCGCCGTCGCCCTTGCCCGTGGCGCCGTGGCAGGTGACGCAGTTCATCTCGTAGACCTTCTTGCCATCGGCCACGTCGAACTTCTTGACGGCGGGCTTGGCGTCCTCACCGGCAACGGCAAGGCCCAGGGCGAGCGAGAGGGTGGGGAGCAGGATTTTGCGGAGCATGGTGCGGTCCTTTTAGGGGGCTTTGGGGGTGGGTCTCTGTGAATAATCTACTGCGGGGAAAAAACCGCCCCGTCACGCTTGGGTCACAAGACCGTCGCGGACGGGGCGAAAAATGATTCAGAAGAACACGAGGGCGCGCCCGAAGATGCGATCCTGATTTTCGGCGTCGATCTGGGGGATGGACTTGTTGTAGCGGTAGTACAGTCCCAACTGGACGAACTGTACCGGGAACGCTTCCACACCCGTGGTGATGCGGGACTGGCCGTCACGCTTGTTCGCGACTTCGGTGTTGCGGTCGAAATACTCGTAGGTGGCTTTGAGATTCAGACCCTGCATGGCCAAGAAGTTCAGTTCGTAAAAATGCGCCATCTGCTTGAGGTTAGGCAACGTGTCGGAACGCAAATCCGCCCTGTTGATGAAGTCAACCTCAGCCATCACAGTGAAGCGCCCGTAGTTCGCACCCAGGAAAGGCCCATAGGCGTCGAAGTGTTGGGCTTGGGCGTCTTTGAGGCTTGTTCGATAGGAGCCGCCAACGCGGAAATGCCGGTAGGTGACCGAACCAACGCCTGAAAGGCGGGCATTGGTGGCGTTGACGATGGCGCTAAAGGGCCCCGGCTCCAAACCGATTTCACCGGCGATATCTGGATTCCCATATGTGTAATCAGTGTTCGTACGGATGAAGGCATCATCATCCACCAGACGAATACCGTAGGGAAGCAAGGTTTTGCCCACTCGGACATAGCTATTGAGGGGCAGGTTCCTCACCATCATCCAAGTTTCGCGATTGGAACCGGCGGCAAGATTTTGATCCGTATAGAAGGAGAGAAAATTCTTCACCAGCTCAACATTCACGTAGAAGTTGGCCTCGGGGTTGGTCAGTGCGCTGTTTGAGCGCAAAGTTTTCTGCGAGGACGTCACGGACTGTTCCATGCGGAAATTGGCCCCGATAGTCACTGATTCGTTTAACTTCGGATCGAACGAGAGTAGCCCTCCGCCACTCTTCGAGTCGACGTAGGCCTGGCTCTGCTTCATGAGCAGCTTATACTGAGTGTAGGCTTGACCGTATTCAGTACGGGCGCCACCACCAATTTTGTTCAGGTGGCACTGGCTGCATTTGAAACCCGTGCGAACGGCGATATAAGGCTCTGCATACGCCGAACCTGCAAGCATCAAAATGCCAAGCGCGGCATATTTCGTGAATGCGCGAGAAATGTTACGGGTTTTCATTCTATGGGTGCTCCGAGTTCGATCCAGCGCCGAACAAGCGCGATTTTCTCAGCCGACAGGTAAGGTCCGCCTTGGGGCATTCTTGCGTCACCCGCAGCTTTAGCAGGGGACGAGAAAACGCCCGTGATCTTCTGATACAGGTAGCTGCTATCCGGAGAGCCCGGCTTTACACGATAAACAGGATGAACCGTCGGCGCCTTAATGGTTTCCTTCGGCACTCCGGGGCTGGTGAACAAGGCCGCTTGGGCTGCCGCAACCGAGCTTAGGTTCAGTGAGCCAGAAGGCACGGAGCCAGTATGGCATCCTGAGCATTTACCGGGAACCGTGCCGGAAGGAGCAAAGATCTGGGTGACGATGAGAGTCAAATTGGTGTCCGGAGGAGGAGCAATGCCGGTACCGGTTGTGTCTCTTCCATTGGCATCCAATCCCACTCCATTCCCCGCAGGAAGCAGGCACGCGGAGAGCGCCAGCACGGCCGCGCCGGCGGAGAGACCCCCCAAAATCTTTTTCATCTGCGTATTCATGTCGTTTGCGTCCCTTACTTCGTCACTTCGGTGTCGTCGATGAACAGGTTCTGCACGAGGCTCTGCTTCTGCAACGAGCGCACGTAGTGCACCAGCGCCCACTTGCGCTGCTGGACCACATCATCCTTTGCCGCCGCGGGCTGTGCCGCCAGATAAGCCTTGAACGCCTCGACCTCGGCCTTGGAGTACGCCGCCATGAGGCCTTCCTCGTTGATCTCCTTGCCGCTGCCGAAACCGAACGCGCCGCCGAAGGCCGACCTGGGCGTTCCGTACAGACCGGTGTGGATGATGCGATAGAAGCTGGCCGCGTCGGAGCCGCTCTTGTACTGCTTGCGCGTCAGGTTCTGCGGCTTGATGGGATTGCCCCAGCCGTCCTTGAGCGCCTTGCCCGCAGGCCCGTTGCCCTTGCCCTGCGCGCCGTGGCAGGTCCAGCAATCCAGCGCCATGAACACGTTCTTGCCCTCGGCCACAAACTCCGGCGTGGACGCCGGCGCCTCGGGGATTTCGATCACCGTCGGCTCGTCTTCCGCCGCCTCGAAGTCGGGAGAGAACTTCTTGATGTACGCCACCACGTCGGCGCGCTCCTGCGCCGTGAGGGTGTGGGCGAACGACGGCATCTGCGTACCGGGCAAGCCGAGCTCGAGGGTCTTCATCAGATCCGCGTCGGTGGGCAGCTCGCCGAGACCCGTGCTGCGGAACTTGTAAATGCCGGTGGTGAAGTCACGCGGCTTGGGATCGAGCGGACCCGCGCCTTGGCCCTTGCCGTTGCCGGTTTCGCCGTGGCAGGCCGCGCAGGCCTTGTTGTACACCGTCTGCCCGCGCAGCGGGGAAGGCGCGAACGGAGCCGTGGAACTCGCGAAGGCCGCGGTAGCCGACAAGGCCGTCAGGGAAAGAGCCGCGCACAGCCCGATGCGGGCAGAAACGGCGAATATCGTGTTTTTTGGAGTCATTCGATTCCTCTTGGGCATCCTCTGAATGTCTTTCCGCAGGCGGGTCGCAGGAAAATCGCCAGTAATATAGGGGGGAGGCGGCAAAAAAACATGGGAAAAACGCATTTCAGTGAAAATTTGACCGCTTTTTTGGGCGCCTGGGTCGGTTCCGGGGGATGTCCACGGCGCCACCTTTCCGGGGCATAGGCGAAAACTGTACGGGGGTCCCCAAAAAGCCTAAAAAAGGCCCCGTTCATGGAACGGAGCCTCAATTTCTCGCGAGGTCCGGTCTTGATTCAGAGAGGCGTGAGCTTACCGGAGGCGATCAAGCTATCCCGCACCGCCTTGACCTCCCAAACCGCCACCGTATCCACGAGCATGTCGGCCGGATTGCGGGCTGTCTTGGTGCAGGTCGGCGGGTCACCCGCGCAATTCGAGATCGTGCTGTCGTTCTTCACCGAGCGGAAATACGTCAGGATGCCTGCCAGCTGCGCGTTGCTGAGGACCTCATGCCACGCCGGCATGCCGCCACCCGTGTACTCCACGCCGTTCACGACGAGCGTCGGATAATACTGGGGATCTTCCCCGTTTCCGCGCAGGATCAGGTGGATGACGCCTTGGCGGTGGTTCATGAAAAAGTCGGAATTCGCCAAGGCGGGGCCGCGCGAACCTTCACCGTTATCTCCATGGCAACCGACGCAGTTGTTGGCGAATGCCACGATCCCGGTGTCGATGAGCACCTGGCGCGAGAGGCAAAGGCTCGCGTCGTCGGCGCAGGGATTGCTCGGATTGACGGGATCCGGATCCACTACCGGAGGCGTTGGCTCACCGATGTATTCCTCGCCGAAGCAGCCGGAGAGGACAAGGGCCAAGCCCAAGGCGGCGCAGGAGGGGGTGAGACGGAAGACTTTGGAAAGATTCATGGTCGCGACCGATTTCCTGGTGGGTGGCAGAGCAAGCTGACAGGTGCAGCCCCTCCGGTTTACTCCTTCTCGGTCCCATCCGGGTTCAGGACACTCTTTGCGATGAGGCTGTCGCGCACGGCCTTGACCTCCCAGACGGCCACCGTGTCCGCGAGCATGGCGGCCGGGGTGCGGGCCTCCCGGGTACAGGTCACCGGGTCGCCGCCGCAAGAGGTCACCAGGCTGTCCATGAGCTCCGAGCGAAGATACGTGAGGATACCGGCGATCTGGGCGTTGGTGAGGTCGCTCGCCCAAGCCGGCATGCCGCCGCCGGCGCGCACGATACCGTTGATCGAAAGCGTGTCGATGTAGGGACCGGCCGCCTCCTGGTTGCCGCGCAGGACCAGATTGATCACGCGCTGGCGGTTGTTCATCAAGAAGTCGGATTGCAACGGCGGGCCGTGCGATCCCTCGCCCTTTTCACCGTGGCAGCCGGAGCAGTTTTGAAACGCCACCTCGCCGGTGTCGAGCAGGGCGGCGCGCGTGAGGCACAAGGAAGCGTCGGCGGAACAGGGGTTGTCGCCCGAAACCACCACCACGGGAGGCGTGGCATTGCCCACGTACTCTTCGCCGAAGCATCCCGTCAGGACGAAGACCAAGAGGGCGCTGGAGAGGGCGAGACCGAAGGCTTTCATGCGGATCATGGCGGTGGTTTTTCCCCGAGTGATGGGAAACCAAAATAGAATGCGCGGTCTTTCCGGGCAAGCGCGTGGAACCTGCGGGCATTCCAGGTTCGATCGGTCCTTCTCGGCTATCTTTCATCCATGCCGTCCCTTCCTGAGGAACTCGCCTTCGCCCTCTCCCTCGCCGATGACAGCCGTCGCATCCTGCGCGGGCATTTCGGGTCGCAAATGACCGTGGAGTGGAAGGGCGACAACACCCCGGTCACCCGCGCCGACCGCGAGGCCGAGGAGGCCTTGCGCGCGCGCATGGCGCGCGAGACGCCCGATTACGGCGTCATCGGCGAGGAGTTCGGCAAAACCGCCGGCAAGGCCGCACGGGAGTGGGTGGTGGATCCCATCGACGGCACCAAGGCATTCATCCACGGCGTGCCACTGTTCGGCACCCTCATCGCGCTGCTGGAGGACGGGGTTCCCGTGCTCGGCGTGATCGACCTGCCCGCCTTGGGCGCGTCGGGCGAGCGGGTCTGGGCGACGCGTGGCGGAGGCGCGTTTCGGGGTGTATCGGGCAAAGGCAATCCATGCCGCGTGTCCGCGGTGTCGCGCCTCGACGAGGCGCTCCTGCTCGACGGCAGCGTCACCACGATGGAGCGCCTCGGGCACGGTCCGGCATGGGCCGAGCTCCGCCGCCGCGCGCGCCTGCATCGCGGCTGGGGCGATTGCTACGGACACTTCCTCGTGGCCACCGGCGGCGCGGAGGTGATGGCCGATCCCGTCGTGGAGATCTGGGACATCGCGCCCATGGCGGTGATTTTGCCCGAGGCGGGCGGACGTTTCACCGCCTTCGACGGCACCGAGAGCGTGACACTCCGTTCGGGCATCTCGAGCAACGGGCTGTTGCACGACGAGGTGGTGACGGGGCTCAGGAAATAGGGAAGCTGCCGTGGGCCAAGCCCTCACCCCCGACCCCTCTCCCGGGGGGAGAGGGGAGTTGGGTTTATCCGTTCAGTTACAAGTCTTCGTCGTCATCGTCCGGTAACGCGTCTTCCAGTTCTTTGATGGCGAGCGGCAGATAGAGGATCAGATCCGACGCGGTCATGCCCGAGGTGCCGCGATCGCGTCGGGCAGCCTCGCCGGCGCGTCCGTGCAAGAACACCGCGAGCGGCATGGCCTCTTCCGTCGGCATCACCGCGAGCAAGCGCCCCAGAATGCCCGCGAGCACATCGCCGGTTCCCGCCGTGGCCATGCCGGGATTCCCGGACGCGGAGAGCGTGATCTCTCCCGTGGCGCGCGCGCAAACCGTGGTGGGACCCTTGAGAACAAGCGAAACGCCCCGGTCCCGCGCGAAGGCGCGCGCGCCCTCGATCCACGCGAGCGTTCCCGGCTCCGCATCGGAGCCGCCGATGCGTCGGTACTCGCCCGCGTGGGGCGTGAGCACATGGCCCGCGCGCGCGCCGGGCTCGGCGAGGGGCGGCGTGGTTTCAGGCGCGTCGGGATGAAACAGAGCAAGGGCATCGCCGTCAAACACGGCGCGGCGTCCGCGCAGGAGCGGCTCCACCGCGCGCGCGAAAGCCAGCGTGTCCGGGTGCTTGCCGAGCCCGGGGCCGAGCACCACCGCGTCGGCCCACTCGATCCACGGGGCGAGCTCCGCGACGTGCGCGGGCGTGAAGTGCCCGTCCGCCTCGCCGCCCAGCGGGGTGCCGATGATCTCGAGCAGGTGCGGCGCGGCGTCGCGGTGGACGCCCGCCGGCACGGCGGCGCGCACCAGCCCCGCGCCGGAGCGCAGGGCGGCGTTGGCGCAAAGCGCGGCCGCACCGTGCATCCCGCGCGAGCCCGCGATGACCAGCACCTTGCCCGCGGAATACTTGTGCGTGTTCCAATCCTTGACGGGCAAGGTTTCGAGCGCGTCGTCCCACGTGAACATCGACAGGCGCGAGGCCTGCGCGAACAGGCGGCGCTCGTCGAAGGCGATGGGGCTGTATCCGACCTTGCCGTACGCGCGCCCGGCGGGGAAGAGCAGCGCCGACGGCTTGAGGCCACCGAGGCAGAGCGTGGAGTCGGCGCGCACGGCGGGTCCGGCGAGAGTTCCGGTGTCGCAGGCCACGCCGGAGGGGATATCGACGGAGAGCACGGAGCGATCGCTGCGGTTGATGCCGTGGATGAGCGAGGCCAAGAGACCTTCGGGCGGGCCGGAGAGACCGCTTCCCAAAAGCGCGTCGACGATGAGATCGGCATCCTCGAAGACGGGAAGATCCGCCGCGGAGCGGAGGGTGCGGACGGGAACCTCGGCGTCGGCAAGCTGTTCCCGCAGTTTCCGGGTTTCGGGGCTGTAGCGATCGGCATACACGTGGTACACCACGGCAGAGAGTCCGTTGTCGGCGCAGCGCAGGGCGGCGGCGAGGCCGTCCGCGCCATTGTGTCCCTTGCCGCACACGAAGATCACGGTGGGCGGCTTGGGGGCGTCGAACTTTTCGGTTCCGGGGGGCGTGTCCTCCTCGGGCATGCCGGGGACACCGGTTCCGAACGGGTCATCTTCGGAATCGTCGAGGAGGGCGCGCACGGATTGGAACACGGCTTCGCCGGCGCTGCGGATGAGGTCGTATTCGGAAACGCCGGCCGCGACGGTTTCGCGTTCCACGTCGCGCATTTCCGCCAGCGTGAGAATGGGGATCATGGGGATAATTTAGCTGTTAGCCTTTAGCCGATAGCCATTAGCCAACGCAGAACATGCTCAGGACGGGGTGACCGAAACCCCCTCTCCCTCCGGGAGAGGGGCGGGGGTGAGGGCTTCGCCCACACAGGTGGCGCGATTGACCCTGCGGAACGCGTGGCCGCACGCGCCCTAAGGAACGAACCGACCCGGAAGGGTCAGGCGTTTTCGATTTCGGTGAGGATGCTTTCGATTTCGTCGCGCACTTCGTTCGCGAAGCGCTGATCCCCGGCTTCCACCGCGGCCTTGCGCGATTCCCAAGCGCGCGCGAGCGCGTTGAGACGCCGCCGGTCGAGGCGCATGTTGATGCGTTCGAGCCGGGCGAGGCGCAGGCGCAGCATGAGCTGGCCGATGGAGGCACCGGCGATGAACACCGCCGAGAGCAGGACGAAAAGAAGCAAGGTCTGTTGGGTCATTTTCCTATTTCCAAGGCTTAACACGACCGAGGTCGCGCTAACGGGGGCACCTTAAAAACCGAGGTTAATCTACACCCATTGCCCCGCTTCCGCTCCGGGAATCGTGCGCACCCCGCAGTAAAATATTGTTACGGAACCCGGGTGTCCGTGCTGTTTCGACGCGATTTCAACCGCTCCCGGGCCGTTTCCGCCGAGACCCCTTGCTGTTGTTGCAACAGCAAGCTTTCATAAGCGCTTGCGGCGGAGTCCGGTGAAGTTTTTTCAAGTCGCTCCGCGAGACGGGCGGCCGCGCGGCGGGCGGCCGGGGACTCGCCGCCACGGGCC
>JAUMHE010024143.1:0-10306 GCA_032359235.1 Enteromius mattozi | reverse complement strand
GGCAAAGGAGGTGGAGTTGCTACAATTTATAGCAATATTCTCCGTATTTCTCAGAAGACAGGCTTTAAATATAATTCACATTGAAGCCTTAGGTGTTGATTTCCACTCAAGTAATATTCTTCTCCTAGCTAATAAAGTGGTAATGTCACAGACACACCAGGTTCTGCAATCACCCAATCACAACGCTCACTCTCACCTGAGTATTGATCACCGCCACCTGTCACCCATCACGAACACAATCAGTCACCACATATAACCACACACCACACTGCAGTCAGCGTCTGAGCTCGTTCTAGTGGAGTGGACTCTATCTTGGCAAGAACTATATCTTCTAAGACTTACCTTGTGCCTTTCTCCGTATCCCCTGCAGTCTCTGTGTCTCTCCCAGGCACCTTCTGTGTTTCTCCAGCATCCGTGGATTTGTGGTGTGTGGTTGTGTCTCCTCGTCTCCATCGCTCCTGAGTTCTCCTACGATCCTGTAACAAAAAAGTATCAAGATTACTGAACTGTCTGACATTGCATTAATCTATCCACTGCTAATCTACTTACCATCGTTTACATCTCCATCGTTACTCTGCTGCAAAAATAAAAGCCAGATATTGTACTTACCATCTGTTTCCTGTCCGCTTCTTAACAGAAGCTCGGACCAAGACAGTATTTGCAGCATGAGTTTGCCGGATCCTTTCCAAGAGCTGGTTGACAACCTGCGATGAGCCCTACTCACCGCACAGCCACCACCCCCGTCACCGGCTCCTGCACAAAACCCGGCAGTCAACATCACTTCTTCACCTCCCGCCATTGTCAGTCTAAAATTGCATATGTAATCTCTTGCCTCTCAGGACAAGCATTGCAGTGGGCGGAAACAATATGGAGTCAAGCGGGCCCAGCAGTGAGTTCATATGCAGCGTTCGCTCATCACTTCACCGAAGTTTTCAGCCACACTGATGCGGAGACGTCTGCTGGAGAGGAATTATATCATCTACATCAAGGTACCATGTCTGTGCAAAGTACTCTTTAAAATTTCACACTTTTTAGCCGCAGCTAGTGGATGGAATGAGCGATCGCTGCTAACCACCTTCCATCAAGGATTAGAGCCAAATCTCCATCTCATGCTGGCCGCGTACGATGATTCAATTGGACTAGAGAAATTCATCCAACTCACCATGCGATGCCCTGCCCGCATCCAGTCATATCAAGCCCACTCTCCGAGCACTGTAGTCCTCTCTCCCAGCCCGCTTGATAACCACAGCCCTCCAGAACCCTCCTCTGACCCTATGCAAGTCGACACCAAAAGACTCACTGCCACTGAACGCCAACGCCGTCTGAGCATGGGATTATGTTTATATTGTGGCAATGCTGGACACCACATCCGCGAGTGTCCCCGTCGTCCTGCACGGCCCGTGGTGAGTACCATTCTTCCAAAGATCGAAAAACTGAATCCACTCACCACTAATGTAACACTTACTGCCCACGGTGTCTCTGTTACAGTGGCCACCCTCATTGACTCTGGTTCAGCGGGCAACTTCATCACCGGACACCTCGTCAAGAGACTTGGTCTTAAAACCTTGCCTACCGAAATAAGTTATCAAGTACAGTCAATCGCGGGAAAACCCCTCACAAATCGAAGTGTACGCTGACGGGCTGGTCCTCTCTCTCTTCAAATTGGTCAGTGTCATAAGGAGGAATTTTATCTGTTGGTTCTGGAGGGCTCAACATCTGATGTGGTCCTAGGGCGCCCGTGGCTGGCACGGCATAACCCCATCCTCTCTTGGCGCACAGGAGAAATTCTCAAGTGGGGCTCTCAATGTTGGCCGGAGTGTTTCCCTGATCTTCCTCTTAGTACTCCAACTCCGGTTGAACTTTACACCACATCCATCGAGAGCCCCTTAGAGAAACAGTCCAGCAACATCCCCGAGTGTTATTCCGCCTTCCAAGATGTCTTCTGCCCCAAGAGAGCTGCCCCAGTTGCTCCCCGGTGCTCCAGTGCCCCAAGGAAAAATCTACTCTCTCTCCATCCGTAAAGTAAAGACATGGAGGAGTACATCGAGGAAGCCCTCCAACAAGGGTACGTTCGTCCATCCACTTCCCCTGCTGCTTCCAGCTTCTTCTTTGTTGCCAAAAAAGACGGAGGTCTAAGACCCTGCATCGACTACCGCGCTCTCAACAAATCAACCGTATTATTCAAATACCCACTTCCACTCGTTCTAGCCACCATAGAGAAATTATGTGGAGCCACAATCCTCACCAAACTCTACCTCCATCCATGCGCTTACTTGTCCAAAAAACTTAGTCCGGTGGAAGCCAATTATGATATTGGAAACCGGGAACTTCTAGCCATCAAGCTGGCTCTGGAGGAATGGAGATACTGGCTGGAGGGTTCCATTCACCCCTTTCATGTTCTTACTGATCACAAGAATTTCCAGTATTTACAAGAGGCCAAGAGGCTTAACCCGCGACAAGCCCAGTGAGCATTGTCCTTTAATAGATTCCACTTCGTTTCATACCGCCCAGGATCCAAGAACAGGCTGATGCATTATCTCGTTTATACAATATGGATGAAGACCAGAAAACCCCTGAGCCCATCCTTCCCGAAAGCCTCTTTGTCAGTCCCATTCAGTGGGTTAACCCTCTGAGCCAGCCCCCGAAGCTCCGCCGGGCTATCCCTATCACCTCCGTTTCGTCCCCCGCAAGGAAAGGATACCTCTCATACACTCCTCTCACACTTCACTGGGCACTGGACTCTCTCACTCCTACAAGAACTGTTTTAGTGGCCCGGGATGGAGCAGGATGTGCAGAGGTACGTTAGAGGGTGTCGGGAATGCGCAATGTCAAAGAGCCCTCGACATCTACCAGCTGGCAAGCTCCTTCCGCTTCCTGTCCCTAACCGCCCCTGGTCACACCTAGGAGTCGATTTCATCACTGGCCTACCCCTCTCAGACGGAAACACCTGCATCCTTGTAAACATTAACCGTTTCTCAAAATTATGTTGTCTATTACCCCTCAAGGGTCTACCCACAGCCTTAGAAACAGCTGATCATCTGTTTAACCATGTCTTCCGCCTTTTATGGTCTTCCTGAGGATATCGTCTCCGACCGGGGCCCTCAGTTTATCTCCAGGGTATGGAGATCTTTCTTCAGGCTTCTAGGTGTGACCGTCAGCCTCACCTCTGGATATCATCCCCAAGCAAACTGGCAAACGGAGTGTAAAATCCAAGAAGTGGGGCAGTTCCTCCGTACCTTCTGCCATTAGCCACTAAGACACCTGGAACCAGTTTCTGGGCTGGGCCGAGTACGCCCAAAACCTCCTACGACAGACTTCCACTGGTCTCACTCCCTTCCAATGTGTACTCGGTTTCCAGCCCCCGCTATTTCCATGGTCTTTCCATGAGCCATCGGACGTTCCATCTGCCGTCTACTGGTTCCGGGAGAGTGAGAGAGTCTGGGATGAAGCGCACCATCATCTCCAATGGGCAGTGCGCAGGCAGAAGACCGTGGCCAACTGCCGCAGATCGGAAGCTCTTCAGTATCAGATTGGACAAAAGGTATGGCTCTCCGCTCGGGACATTCACCTGCGCCTGCTCAGTAAAAAGCTGAGTCCCAGGTTTGTTGGCCCCTTCACAATAGTGGAGCAGATCAACCCCGTCACTTTCCTGTCACCCATCACGAACGCAATCAGTCACCACATAACCACACACCACACTGCAGTCAGCGTCTGAGCTCGTTCTAGTGAAGTGGACTCTATCTCGGCAAGAACTATATCTTCTAAGACTTACCTGTATACTTACCTTGTGCCTTTCTCCGTATCCCCTGCAGTCTCTGTGTCTCTCCCAGGCACCTTCTGTGTTTCTCCAGCGTCCGTGGATTTGTGGTTGTGTCTCCATCGCTCCTGAGTTCTCCTCCTACGATCCTGTAACAAACAATCATCAAGATTACTGAACTGTCTGACATTGCATTAATCTATCCACTGCTAATCTACTTACCATTGTTTATATCTCCATCGTCCTCTGTTACTCTGCTGCAAAAATAAAAGACTGATATTGTACTTACCATCTGTTTCCCATCTGCTTTTTAACAGGCAAAGGCAATAACATTTTTTTTTTTTTTACCTTGTTTGTTAATGCTTTTTTTAAAAAATTTTTTTTTTTTTTAGTCTGGTACACCAAAAATGGCAATTTCAACACTGGGTTTTATCTCTAAATTGAAGGTATCATTTAGTGTTTTAAATATTAGTGTCTAATAGTCAATCAGCTTTTGACAAATGTAAAACATGTGGTAAAAGTCTGCTTTTTCACATTTACATCGATCACACACCTCATCAATATCAGGGTATATTCTTTAAAGTCATTTTGTATAGTAGGCATGGTGAATGATTTTGAATTGTATGAGACTGAGGCGTGCACAAGAGGGTGATCCATTTTTTCTACTCCGAGCCTCATCCCATATTTCGTCAGATATTTCAGTTCCGATATCTTTTACCCACTCTCCTCTAATTCGGTCAATTAAAACATCATTTGGAGATATAATAATCATATATATTGCTGCAATTTGGCCTTTAAGATTAATAGGAGATTGCAGAATTTTATCCAACAATGAAGCAGGTGGTAATTCAGGAAAAAGTTAACTCTGAGCTTGAATAAAATGTCAGGTCTGAAAATAACGAAATAGGTGGGATTGTGGTAAATTAAATTTTACTGAAAGATCACTAAAACTAGCAAAGGTGTTGTCGATGTAGAAATCCCTACATCTTGCTAACCCTGCACTCTGCCACTGTATGTGGAATCTAGTTTGCTAGCAGGGAACAAATGGTTATTACAAAGAGGGCTTAGTGTAGAAGAATTGGTTAGTTTATGTCTTTGTCTAAAATGAGACCATATCTTAAGTGTGGAGCATACCACTGGGTTTGAAGAATATTTAGAGGGAGAAAATGGTAGCTTCATTGTTATTAGCGTAGAAAGTGATGTTGAACTACAGGTATTTGCTTCCGCTTGACACCAATCAACCTCTGGAGCATTATACCAACAAACAATTTTTTGGAAGTTTGCGGCCCAATACTAACTCATAAAACTAAACCTCCCAGGGATCTGTGCCTTTCGAGGAGGTCCTTACGGATTCTAGGATTCTTCCCTCTGCACAAGAATGATAAAATAGGTTTATTTAGTGTATGGAAAAAAGCTTTTGGGAGAAAAATTGGAAGGGACTGAAATAGATATAAAAATCAAGGCAAGACATACATCTTTATACAATTCACTCTACCTGCTAGTGATAGAAACCTGGTGATAAAAAATTATCCGCATATAAACCTGAGAAACTGCGAGTAATATGAACTCCCAAATATTTAAATCCAGAATGAGAAATCCGAAATGGAAGAGATGCTTCATTCATTTGTAAAGCAAGAGAGTTAATTGGGAAACATTTGCTTTTTGATAGGTTTAGTTATAACCTGAAAAACTGCCAAAATTAGTTAACTTCTCTTCTATTTTTGGAACATTTTCAACATGGATATGAAATGTATAATAATAGGTCATCCGCATATAAAGAGACCCTGTGTTCCTTCCCCATTCGGTCAATTCCTTGGATAGATAGCAAAGATTTAAGATTAATAGAAAGTGGTTCAATTTCTAATGCAAAAAGGAGAGGGCTTAAAGGACAGCCCTGCCTTGTGCCCCTAAATATTGGAATAAATGTTGAATGGATTCTGTTTGTTATAACAGATACTTTGGGATTAGAAGATAGCAATTGGATCCAGGCTATAAATTTTGGGCCAAAACAAAAAAAAAAATTTAAAAACTGAAAATAAATAGTGCCACTCCACTCGATCAAATGCCTTCTCTGCATCCAGAGATACCACCACCTCTGGGGCCTCCCTGGATGCATGAGAATACAGGACACCAAAAAGTCTCCTTAAGTTAGTAAATGAGTGGTGACCCCTAATAAAGCCTGTTTGATCTGGTGAAACAATTTCTGGTATAATGGTGTCAATTCTAGAGGCCAATAATTTAGCAAGAATTTTAACATCGACATTTAACAAAGTTATTGGCCTGTAAGAACTGCAGTCAAGTGGGTCTTTTCCTGGCTTCAGAATTAGTGTAATAAATGCTTCTGTGAGAGACTGTGGTAAGTTTGCATTATTTAAAGAGTTCTCAATCATTTTCAGAAGAAGTGGGGCAACTTTGTGAGCGAAAGTCTTATAAAATTCTACATTATAGCCATCAGGGCCAGGGGTTTGCATTGCATTAATAGAATCTAATATTTCTTGCAGATCAATTGATTGTTCTAGTCTTTCTTTTTGATTTGAATTAATTGTCTGGATATTAAGCTCACTAAAAAAAGCTGACATATCTGACATATCTCCAAGACAGTCTGAGGTATATAAGTCAGTATAGTATTTTTTAAAAGTATCATTCATTTCTTTAGGATCCACTGTCAGTTGTTGTAACACCTCAGCTGGAGTTGCCAGCGAAAGCCTCTAGATGGCACTCCAGCTCCATGTTTCCAGTGTGTGTTTGTCTCCGTTGCTATCCCTGGACTCTTATTATGAACTAGTTGTCTCTACCCACCTTGTCTGTTGCCATGGACACTCATCCGTTCCTCCTCCACCTTAGCCTGGTTTCCGTCTGTATAAAAGTCCCGTTTGAATCCTGTGTATTCGTTGACCATTGTTGGATGTATCCCGTGTTTACTCCCTTTGTGTAGCCATTCGTGTTCCTTGTTTCCTTGTGTTTCTCCCTGTTTGGATTTACTGTTACGGACCCAGCCTGCCTTGGATATTCGCTCTCGTCTTTTGCCCCTGTTGGATTAAGTTCGCCGATCGCCTGACTACCGCTACGGATTTGGACTATTCTCTCGTCTTTGCCTTTGATGTTCCTGTTTGCTGTTGCCTCGACTCTGCCTGTTTACTGTGCGTCTGCCTGTGTAAATAAAGTCTGCAGATGGATCCGCATGCCTCTACGTCTCCTCGTAACAGTTGTTGTGAAGTATTACGAATCTGTGGGATTAATCTGGAAGCTGATTGACTTTTTATCTGATTATAACAGATAAATAAGCAGATAATAAACAACTTGCTTTTTCCCCATGTTCACAAAAATTCCCCTTAGACCAAAGCGAATTGTGGTGTTTTTTTTATTGATATCTGATCGTATTGCGCTTTAAGTTCCACTCTTTTTTTTAAGTAGTTTTTCAGAGGGTGATATAGAAAGTTGGTGATCAAATTTTTCAATTAAGTCTATTAACTGTTGTAGTTTTGCATGTTTTAACTTATTACTGGATACAGAATACGATATAATTTCACCCCTGATGACAACTTTAAATGTCTCCCACAGAATCGATGGTGATATCTATTGCCACTGATATGTGCCTGTGAAAATTTTTATCTGCTTACAGGTTAGAGTTAAATCTCCAGATAAAACGCTGTGTACAACGGTGAGGGAATCGTAAATCAAGAAGCAATGGTGCATGGTCTGATATTATAATTGTAGAATACTGAATCTTTTCCACTAAAGGAAGCAATGTCTTATCTAAGAAGAAATAATCGATTCTTGAATATGAAGAATGGACAGAGGAAAAATAGGAAAAGTCCTTCTTTTGAGGGAATAGAAACCTCCACGGGTCTATACAGCCTGTTTGTGTCATGAAGTTTGATAAAGCTTGAGACATTTTAGATTGGGATGTCGTTTTTGGATTTGAACGGTCTAGCATTGGATTAATAACACAGTTCACATCCCCACCAAAAATTAAACGGTACAGGTTTAAGTTGGGTATGAATGAAAATATTTTGTGAATGAAGTTAGCATCGTCCCAATCATAATAATCCCTACCCAACTGAACTATTCCTATATTTCCCTCAAGAACGGAGACAAGTTTCAGGCCCTCCTTAACATACTCCCAGTAATCCCTCAACTCGCTTAAAGCTATTCCAGTCTCTAGATGGCAGCCCAACCTTATTAAACATTCTGAGGCCCGATAGAGGCCCGATAGACTCCTGAAACAAAGCAGAGATGTCCTCCCTGATACTAATGCGCTGTTTTGTTAATATAGAAATCAATTGATTCATGGATACTGATTCAAAAGTTTCTGTCACGGTTTGTTTTTCGATGTTGGAAGCAGTGGCCATGGCTGCTAGTTTACCAGCGATGGTAGCGGTAGATCTCGTCGGTGGTGGAACTAAAGGGGGAGCTTGCTTCTGTTTGGAATTACTCATATTTAAACTGAAAATGTTCTAAACAAATCTATTAACGATGACTAGAAATGTCTGACATTTAACAATGTAGGTCGGGAGCCCTTCTACTGCGTACCTCACTTCTTCATGGCTGTACCAGAAGTCCGGTTATGTGGATAATATAAATTTATTTGCCTGTCAAAACAAATGACAAAGCTTCATTTTTGTCATTGCATATTTTGCTGAGAGATTAAAAAATATGACTGGATCAGAACTTTCTTTATCTTAATGAACATAAGACAGAGATTAGTATGTTTGGTCTTCCAGGGGATCTGAGTGCTTGTGTAGATACACTTGATAATTTAGGATTTTATATTCGTCCATTTACCAGGAATCTTGGTGTGATTTCTTTGAAGGTGCTTTTAAGTTTGAAAAGCAGATACGTTCTGTTATAAAATGCAGTTTGTTTTTCAACTGAAACTGTTGTCTAAAGTCAAGCCCTAACTTCCATGTAAGGAGTTTAAAAGTGTGATTCATGCTTTTATAACATCAAGACTAGACTACTGTAACTCTTTATACATTGGTTTGGATCAGTCATCTCTTCAACGAATGCAGCAGCTTGGCTCTTAACATAGGACTAGAAAGTATGAGCACATTACCCTGGTCTTAGCTACACTACACTTGCTTCAGGATTGAGTTTAAGATTGTGTTGTTTGTTTTTAGGATTTTAAATGGGTTTAATATAATTTAAATATAATATAATGTAGTTTTTATGTTTTGGTTGCAGGATGCCGGCATACAACCACAGTGTTTTGTTCACTCTTTTCTTCATTCTATACATTGTTATCAACACATATACCTTCATGTCCTTCTTTCTTGCTGTCGTTTACAACAACTACAAAAAGTACCTTAAGGTATTCACATCTTTGTCAAGTCGGCATGAAATTTCTCAGTCACATTTATTTTATATTTACCTTTAAAAAACTATTTTAAAATAAATTAATCTTAAAATTAATATATATTTTTAAATATTAAAATTAAATCAAATTAAATAATATTGAAATAAGGTTATCTATTAATGTTTGCATTTAATACTATTGATAGAAAAGTAAAAAAATTGATAGTTCTTGATTTCTGTCTGATTTTCTAGGAGGAAGTGCGGCAGCTGGTGAAGGCCAGAAGACTTAAGATGCGCCAGGCATTTTCTTTGCTTCAGGAGACCCTGGGTGAAGGTGGAGAGCCTGTGGTGACCCAGGCCAAATGGAAACATCTGGTTAAGCGCATCAAGCCGAATATCAGTGTTGCTCACCGGGAATTGCTCTGGAGCGTCTTAGATGATCAGAATAAAGGACACATAGGTCAGACTGATTTTTCTTTGCTTCAAAAAGAGAGTCACTTAAAAATTGTATTTGACTGCTGTTTTATTAAAATTGTCCGGTAATCTTTATTGTCTGCGCAGGAAAGTTGGCATTTGTCCAGCTTGTTGATCTTCTGAGTATTCCGGTGATGACTGTGAAGTCAAAGCCACACCCCATTCACATCTGTTTGCCCTCCATGTATAATTCCTCAGTCAGCAGATTCATTCGCTATGTGGTTCATCACAGGTACATGGACACAAAATATATCACTTGCATTGATACTGAGACATTCACTGTTTTTTGGAACAGCAAAGTTGTATGACTTCCTTTAGTGACCCTATTGGACATCCTAATGATGCTGTTAAACATGTTTGTACCTGTGCTTGCCATATTGTCATCTGTTTGTTGTATTGTGTGTTCCAGGATGTTTGAGTATTTCTATGACCTGATTATCCTGGTGAATGCTGTGTTCATTGCTCTGGATGAGGACAACCCTATGGTATCAAATGCTGAGTGGGGTTTTCTGGCTCTTTATATGTTGGAGATCATTCTCAAACTGTACACCACAGAGCCTCGGGCGTTCTTCGCTCGATATAATTACTTGAACTGGTGAGGAGACTTTGTTTTGTATGGCTCACTGAATTTGGTTACATAATATCTGTGTAAGCTGACATGAAAATAAATTAAATTAAATCTATCTTTTACAGGTTTAATACAATCATTATTGTGTTTGCACTCTTTGGCACTATCATTAACTCAGCACTCAAACACTGTAAGTGCTTATGAAGTATATA
>JAUMHE010024142.1:0-10315 GCA_032359235.1 Enteromius mattozi | reverse complement strand
ACTTCAGCTCCATCACCTGAAGCCCGTGGCAAAGTAATTGCTGGGCTTGAAGAGCGTGGATATCAGATTCTTGCTAACAAGCATGGTATCGATTCAGATACAGCTAAGAAGCTTTACGACTACCATACAACAACACGTACTGGTAAGATGCGTGAAGCGCGTGAAGAAGGATTCCTTTGGGATGCCGAGACTGAAACAATGCTCAAGGTTCCACTACTTGAATCACAGTCAGCAAACTTCCTTCCAGTAGCAGACTTCGATGTAATCGATAAAGTACTAAAGGCTAATGAATCACGCATCAAGGCTATTGCTTTTAATGGCACACATCTTGCTGAAGTAACAAGCGACTTATGGAAGTCTACAGTACTTCTACGTCTTGGCTATCCAGTTCGTAACGCAATTGATTCTCAGCTTCGTATCTTTGCTACAGTTGGGGCAATGGCTAGTTTGCGCCACTTTACTGATGGTTCACGTAACCTAGTCACTAATATTTCTGACTCGCATCTTGGCACACGCCTTATCGACCGTTTCCAAAAGGTTGAAAAGCTTAACTATAAAAGAGTTAAGTCAGATACTCAGTCTTTAGGTAGAGAGATTGCTGGTCATCAACTAGAAGTTGAAAGACTCCAGAAGATTCTTGATACAAATCCTATGGATGCAGAAGCAACTGGCCGTATGGCTACACAGGCAAATCTGCTGCGTACTAAACTTGTGGCATACGAAGCTAACAACAAAACTTAAATCCAATTCTGGTTTAAAAGTGCCTCTGGTAAGTATTCTGTCAATTGCTCAAGGCGATATGCGTGTAGCATCAGTTATGAAGGATGGCAATGGCGTAGAGTACACAGTATACGATGCATTTGGCAGCCCAAACGGTGAATTGTATCGTGAACTCAACTCATCTGACCGTTCGTTCTCTGCACTTCTTGAGGACTACTCAACACTTTATGGCGCAAATGTAGCATCAAAGGGACGCGGTGCTGTTACACCAGCTATGCCAAACTACTACACTGACTGGGCTCGCTCAATCAATGAGGAGTTTGCTAACTCTGCAGTAGCTCGCAAGATTATGGCTGGCGAAAATGTTGATGACATTGCTCGCTGGCTTGAAGAAAATCCTGCACTACGTTCACGCCTTGGAATCTCACGTGATGAAGCACTTGAATATGTAGTGCGTGTCCGTGGCTTCGTAGATAACTACATCCCTAGAGATGCTGGCATTCGTGAGAAAATACTCAGTGGTTATCCTAAAAATAAACTTCCATCTGGATTGCAGTTTGAATATCTAAGTGCAGACAATAGTCTTGCCAATAAGATGAGACTAAGAGATGAATTTGGCCTTAACAAAGAACAGTCTAATCAGGCACTCAATGCACATACAGTTGTTGCTAAGAATGCAAATGGTGAGTATGTGGGTCATATTTCCTGGAATGAAAAGACAGGAAAGATTCAGCTTGTAAATGTTACACAAGACATGCAACGCCGCGGTGTAGCCACAAGACTTTTTCAAGAAGCAAATACAACTAAAGGTAACATTCAAAAGCCTGTCCATGAAACAGAAGTTAAGAACCTAAGTAAAGAGGGAATAGCTTGGAAAGAGTCTTTCAGTAAAGAAGCTCAAGCCGAAAGTCCTACAATTACTCCAGAGTTCTTGCGTAGCGCAATCAAAGACCCAGAGAAGCTTCCAATCATTCATGGTAATCTTGTTGATGAAAATATCAACATGAAGAGCCGTCAGGTTGTTAAGGGTATTCGCAATGAGATGTTTAAGTATCTTGGTTCTATGCCAGAAAATGCTTGGGCACGTCATCCACTATTTGTTGACCTATATCAGAAGTCAATCAAAGAGCGTGTTGCTACAGCAGAACAACTCAAGGGTGGTACATTTACCCGTGAAGAGTTTGATAAGATTCAGTATGGTTTAGAGAAGGCAGCTAGAGCTGATGCCCTTAAGGGCGTAAAGGAAATTCTATACAACGTAGAGCGTCGTACTAATGCAGCTTATTTGCTACGATTTATCTCACCATTCTTCTCTGCACAAGAGAATGCAATCAAGACATGGTTTAAGATTGCATCTGATAATCCAGTTATTATTAATCGTGCAGCTTTAGCATGGACAGCACCTAACCGAATTGGTCTTGCAACAGACGAAAACGGTAATCCAGTACCTAAGGAAAAGGCACTACAGGCATCAGACACTATGTGGTTTGAAGTACCTGGCGGACTCAAGAAGCTACCTATCATTGGCAAGGGACTTACATCTCTTGACAAAGTTGGAATCAGCAAGCAGAGTCTTGACGTAGCATTCCAAGGTAATCCATTCGGAGTAAGCGTTGGTCCATTGGCTGCAATTCCTGCAAGCTATGCTATGAAGTATAAGCCAGAACTATCACAGGTTATTGGCTTTGCTTTCCCGTACGGTCCTGATGCATCAGTATCAGCAGTTCTGCCTACATATATCCGACGTCAGTGGGAGAAGATGCAGGGCCAGAATAGCTCCGACTATGCACGTACATACCAGTTGGTATACCTTACAGAACAGCATAAAGCACGTGATGAGGGACGACCATACTTAAGTGAGAAGGAAATCAAAGACAAAGTTGATGCATACTACAATATGCGTACAGCTGCGAACCTAATCCTTCCGTTCGCACCACAGTTCAATAGTCCTTACAAGTACTACATTGACAAGTGGCACGAATATAGCCAGCAATATGGCCTTGGTGCAGATGATAAGTTCCTTCAGGATTACCCTGAATTCTTTGATTTTGCTACAAGTCTATCCAAGAACCCTACAGGTTCTAACGCAACAATGACTGACGTAGAGAATGCTAAGCGTTACTCTGGTCTAATTGCTGAGATTGCAAAGGATAACCCTGGTTTAGTTGGTGCTATTACACGTGGCAGTGGAGCTGCTAAGTTTAATCCTACAGCTTAATGGTGGCAGTCAGAGACTTCAATTAGTCCTGGTACACCTGAGAAGTTCCGTGGCAAAGCTACACCAGCTGAGTCTGTAGCACAGAATGAAGCTCGTAAGGGCTGGGCATTGTACCGCAGAATGACAGCTATCATTGATAGCAAACTTGCTGAGCGTGGACTACATTCAGTAGACCAAGCTGGAGCAGAAGACTTAAAGGCTGCAAAAGAAACAGCTGTTCGTTCTCTATCAACAGAGAGAGACCCAGTAACTGGTCAGTCTACAGGACAACCTTCAGCATGGTATATTGACTATCGTGATGTTGATGGACTTAAAGCAGCAAAGAATGTCAATGGACTTCGCAAGATTGTGAATAATCAGAAGTTCATGGCGGATAATGGCAACGACCCAACATGGCGTTCTGTTGCAGTATACTTACAGATTCGTGACAGCGTTGGTAGAGCACTGGCTGCTAGACCATCATCTGCCATTACATCTGCTGATAACGCAGACCTAAAGCTTTCATTCGATTACTATGTTAATCAATTGAAACAGGGCGATGTAGAGTTTGCTGACATTTATGAAAGATTCTTATCACAAGATAAAATCTACGACAAGTATCTAGATTCGGGAATATAATGGCATCCACAAAAGAAGAGAAGTTAGCTCTCAAGAAAGAGATTGACTTAAAGACTGGGCAGCTAAAGGCTGCTCAAACAGTAGATGCTACTATGAGCCCTGAAGAAATCCAGGCTGCAAAGAGAACTGCATCACGTCTTAAGAAGGAAATCGAAGGCGCAAAGGCAGCACTTGCTATAGCTGAGAAGCCAGAGAAAGATGCTGCTTCTGAGCGCAAGAAAGCTGCTGAGATTAAAGCTGGTACTTATGTGCCATCGCAGGCTGCAGGAATCCCTCAGGATGTATTGCAAGAGTTCAAGAATGCTGGCTTCCAGATTACTGACGAAGCTTTTGCTGCAGGTGGTGCGCTTAGCACAATGCAGGTTTACTCTGGAGAAAGAAAGAGCAAGTCCTATATGGGTGGCTCCATGATGCAAGACACAACAGTCTCAGATGTCAAGTTCTCTAATACCGTCAAGCAAGACTTCTGGAAAGATGATTCAATCCGCACCAAAGTAAAGGCTGCTATGGCCCGTGCTGGTGCTGCTAATGTAAACGACATCACAGCATATGACCAATGGGGTGCTATCGTAGATAAGGCAGCATCACTATACGCAGGTGGTAAGGGCCCAAAGCTCACACCTATGGATGTATTGAACATGACAGTTAGTTCAGGTGCTAATCCTAATGCACCAAGAGTTGATGTTCAACTCCAGGATAAGAATGTTTTGCGTGAGATTATCCGCAATAACTACAAGAGCACAATCGGACGTTTGCCAAACGAAGCTGAAGAACAAGCGCGTATGGATGAACTTCAGAAGATTATCAATAAGGGAAGCGTAACAACTACCAAGACTGTTGGTGGTAAGAAAGTTACTACTACCACCCCTGGGTTTACTCAAGCTGGTGCCGAGTCTCTTATTAAAGAAAAAGCAAAGACTACTGCACCTGGGGACTACGAACTTCAACAGGCTGACAGTTTCAACACATGGCTTGTTAAGCAGATGGGAAGTGGCATTTAATGGCAGACGACGCTGGCTTACAAGAGGCCCTTGGAATCACACGTTCCATGATTGAACTGTTCCCTGAACTTCAGGCAGTATTTGATTTGTGGGCAGAAGGAAAAGAAACACAAGCAAAGGCTGCGTTCAACGGGACTGATTTCTTCAAGAACAACATAGGAACAGTACAGACACGTCTGACAGCAAAGGCTAATCAGCCTGGAGCTTACGCTAAACTCCTAGAAGATTTTAAACTTAAGACAAAGAAGCGCCTAAGCGCTGCTGGCGTTCGAGGAATGTCAGATGCCGAGTTTGCTGACCTAGCACAGATGGCATACGATACTGGCATGTCTGATGCTCAAGTTGACCAGTGGATTGTACAGCATGGCAAGCTTGGCAAAGTAGGCGGAGCAACAGGTGGAGACATCTCTGACCTGCAGGCATATGCTCGTTCATTTGGAATTGCTGGATATCTTGACAAGAACTATTGGGCTGGAAAGTCAACTAGTTTGTTTGCTGGAGATATCACATCAGAAGATATTCAAGCAGATATCCGTAACTTTGCCGCGAGTGCATTCCCTGGATACGCTGACCAAATTCGTGCTGGCGTAAGTGTTGATTCTCTTGCATCAGCATATAAAGGTTCTATTGCAAATATACTTGAGGTTGACCCAGATTCAATTACATATGACAACCCTCATTTGAGAAAAGCTCTACAAGCTGTGGGGCCAGATGGCAAGCCAATAGTAAAACCACTGTGGGAGTTTGAAAAAGAACTTCGCAGTACTAAAGAGTGGGAGTACACCAACAATGCCCGTGACTCACTGGACTCATTGTCACTTACAGTTCTTAGAAATTTGGGGCTAGCATAATGGCAGTATACGACCCAGACATTGACCCATCAGACCTAAAATTTTTAAACAAAGCTATTGCTCAAGCAAGGGCTAACTCGTTAACACTAGAACAACAAGTTGCTGCAGCTAATGCAATTGCAAACCAGGCTCTTGGTATATCCCCAGGAGTTGGTGCAGGCGCACCTACTGGAACTGGAAGTCCATTTGGACAGACTGGTTCTTATGTAGATAACAATGGCACACCATTCGGACAAGCTGGTAGCAATCCAGCTACAGGTGGTAGTGTTATGGAAAACTATCTAGCAGGTATTCCTACTAATAGACCATACTCACCAGGTGATTTCCGCAAAGCAGAAGAAGCATCTAATGCAACTGGAATGATTAGACCCGATTTAACCAGTGAAGAAACTGGTGGTACACCAGGCGGTGCAACAAATGGAACCTTCCAGGGCCAAACAAATAACAGCGCAACAGATGCACTGCTTCAGCAGATTATTGCACAGAATAATGCAGCAGCTGCAGCGGCAGCAAAGACATCAGCTCAGTCACGTCAAAGTGCTATCGATGTAGTAACTGCCCGCTTTAAGGCATATGGCCTTGAGTCACTTGCGGCAAAGATTAAAGAACTAGCTGTCGACGGAGCAACAGAAGCAACTATTACTCTAGCTCTTCAAGAGACAGATGAATACAAGACTCGCTTCAAGGCTAACCAGGCACGCCTCAAGGCTGGTTTACAGGTTCTTCAGCCAGCTGAATACTTAAACGTAGAAGATGGATACCGTCAGGTTCTACGCAGCTATGGCATGAATCAATTTGCAACTGACGAGTATGTTCAGAAGTTTATCGAGAATGATTTGTCAGCTAAAGAACTTTCTGACAGAGTTACAATTGCTGTACAGCAAGTACAGAATGCTGACCCTGCTATTCTTATGCAACTCAAGGATTACTACGGCATCGGAGCAACTGATGCTGCAGCGTACATTCTTGACCCTAACCAACAGATTTCAAAGATTCAGCGCCAAGTCGCTGCTGCACAAATTGGTGTGGCTGCAAGAAAGCAAGGCCTGGAATCTAATGTTGCAGTATCTGAACAGCTTGCTGCTCAAGGTATCTCACAAGCTGAAGCACAAAAGGGTTATGCAACAATTGCAGATATCCTTCCTACGGCAGAGAAACTCAGCAAGATTTACGGAGACATTGGAACATATGACCAATCTACGGCTGAACAAGAAATGTTCAATCAGCTAGCCTCAGCACAGCGCAAGAGGCAACAACTGACTGCTAGAGAAATTGCTTCATTCAGTGGTTCATCAGGGTTAGCCCGTGGTGGATTATCTGAAGGCAAGACAGCAGGACAAGTATAAATTCCTGGACGGACCTATCGGCCCCGTACAGCGTAAAAGACCGAGAGTGGGAGCCAGCATATTTCCCCGAATATGTGTTGTGGCCTGCGAACTACAAACAAAGAGAGAAGGGTGGTTGCTATGAGCAACAATTACTGGGACGAAGAAGACGATGACCTCGATACACCAACACAGGACGGTGACGGAAGCAATCTGCTAAAGCAGTTGCGGAAAGCAAAACGTGCTGATGAAAAGCGTATTAAGGAACTCACTGAGCAACTTGAGGTATTATCCAAAGGGCAGCGTGAGCGAACCGTCAAAGAAGTCTTAGAAAAGAAGGGTGTGAATCCAAAGGCAGTACGTTTAATTCTTAAGGATTTGGACGACATTAACGAAGAATCAGTGAATAACTGGATTGATGATAATGCGGACTTGTTCGGAATTGAAGTATCCAAGGAAGCACCTATAGCGAGTGAGATTGACCGAGCTGCATTACGTCAGCAAGATATCCTCACTCAAGGTGCAATAACACCTGACAGAGCTGAAGACATGTCAATGAGAATCGACAACGCACAATCTGCGGAAGAGATTATCAACATGATTTATGGCTCACAAACCAAATCATAGTTTCTAACACTAAGGAATAAACCTAAATGGCAAACGCATATGTATCAACAGGTAGCTCCTCACTCGGAGGTACCGCTGGTTCAGCTGGTCTTGTACAGAAGGCTTATGACCGTCTCTTGGAGTTCGCACTCCGTTCAGAGCCACTCATTCGCTCAGTCGCAGACAAGCGCCCAGCTAACCAATCAGTTCCAGGTTCAACAGTAGTTCTACAGCGCTACGTTGACCTTTCAGCTGCAACAACAGCACTCACAGAAGATACTGACCCAGACGCAGTAGCAATGTCTACACCAACAACAGTTACAATTACTCTTGCAGAGTACGGTAACTCAGTGTTGGTAACACGCGCTCTTGAACTCTTCTCACTTGCTGATGTTGACCCAGCTATCGCTAACATCATCGCATTCAACCTTGCTGACTCAATCGACTCAGTTGCAATGACAACACTCCGTGGTGGCTCAAACGTCATCTACTCAGGTTCAACTGCAACATCAACAGCGACAATCACAGCAGCTGCTACACTATCTTCAGCTAACATCCGCAAGGCTGTTGCTAAGCTTCGTGCTAACAAGTCTGTTGCTCGCAAGGGTTCACTCTACTGGGCTGGTATCCACCCAGAAGTTTCACACGACCTTCGTGCTGAGACAGGTTCAGCTGGATGGCTCCTTCCTAACCAGTACGGTTCTGCACAGGACCGCATCTGGGCAGGAGAAATCGGAACATACGAAGGTGCATACTTCGTAGAGTCTCCACGCCTCTACAACGCAACAGATGGTTCATCATCTGCACGCGTCTACCGTACAATCCTTGCAGGACAGCAAGCACTTGCGGAAGCAGTTGCAGAAGAACCACATGTAGTTATCGGACCAGTTGTCGACAAGCTCATGCGTCACCGCCCAATGGGTTGGTACGGCGTACTAGGCTTTGCTCGCTACCGCGAAGAAGCACTATACCGAATCGAATCAGGTTCATCAATCGCTTAATTGATTGACGGGTGGGCCTAGGGAAACCTAGGCTCATCAGTAAGTTCATTAAGGAGAACAATGGCAAACTATACATTCAAGACACCTTACGTGCTTGAGGGTCCATCAGGTGGGCACAGATTATTCTACTTTGCCAAACTTCGCAAAGGTGTAACTGTTGTTAAATCTGGCAGTACATACTCAACCTTGAGGTACGCGGTAGAATCTGACTTAGCTACTTACGATGTTGTTTATCGTGGTGGTTACGAATACACAGTGGATGACACAGCCAAGGCTGAGTTAATTGCTGGAGGAGTCGGAGTAACGGAAGCAAATTTCACAGCACAGTAAGGGACAACTATGCACTCACATATCAGCAAGGTGCTCGAATGGGGCTTTACCCCAGAGCATGATTTTAAAGCAACCAAGTGGGGGTGTGTACTCTGTGATGAAACTGGAGAACACCCCTTCCCTGACGTAGACACTGTAGAGATTGACCATACACAGTGCGATGAAGACTGCTTTGGTTGTAAGGCTAGAGGGTTACAGCTTAACGTCGGAGATGCGTCGAGAGACATTCCTGATAAGAAATGGACTGGCGAACTCAAAGCTTACAAGGATGCAAGAGCACAAGGCATACAGCCAGCAGGCACAACACGTGCACATGTAGAAGCAGCATATGAAGCGTCAGCAACATTGGGTAAGGCGTACAACTCCGAGACAATGCCAAAGACAAAAGATATAAATAAGAAGACAACCGAAGTACTCAAAGAACTAGGAGCAGTATAATGTCAGCAATGGGCGAGAAGTATAAGTCAAAGGCTATGATGAAGAAGCACGAAAAGTCTGAAGGCAAAAAAGAAATGATGATGGAATACGGCAAGAAGAAAATGATGAAGAAGGCCGTAGCTAAGAAGGCTGTTGTCAAGAAGATGGGCAAGAAGAAGTAAATGGAAAAGTGGACTGAAGCACAACGCAAGAAAGCTATTGCTGACTATAAAGCTTCTATCGCAAAGCCAACACCATCTCCATCACCAAAGGCACGCGTTGCTCCAATGCAGTCTATGACTGAAGCGCAGAGACAAGATGAGGCTCTTAAAAAATTGATGAAGCAGCGCCAGGCTCAAGCTAATAAGACTGGCTCATGGCCTAACTATGGTACTAACTAATGAATAATGCTAACAAGAAAGTCGCCAAAGTTATGGGTGAGTTTAAAAAAGGAACTCTCCATGCAGGCAAAGACCCAAAGGGTCCTAAGAAAGCAAAGATTGTAAAGAACAAGAAGCAGGCTATTGCTATAGCACTTAGCCAGGCAGGGAAAGCGAAGAAGAGATGACAGACCCAAGACTAAAGCGAGCAGGAGTGTCAGGCTTTAATAAGCCTAAGGCTACACCGAATCACCCAACCAAGTCACACGTTGTTGTGGCTAAGGTGGGAGATAAGGTTAAGACTATTCGCTTTGGTCAACAGGGAGTCAAGGGTTCACCCGATGGTTCTGCTCGTAACAGGGCATTCAAAGCACGTCACGCACAGAACATTGCTAAGGGTAAAATGTCTGCAGCCTATTGGGCTGATAAAGTGAAGTGGTAAGAAAGTAGGGGACAAATGCAAGAGACAGTATCAATCGCCTGGTGCGATAACGGTAACGTAGACGGAAAGTTTATGCACGGAGTAACCGACGTGCTACTTAAATCTGGTATCAAATTTGATACATCACTTCGCAGTCAAGGCAATCAGATTGCTCGACAGCGTGAGAAAGTAATCAGACACTGGTATGAGAAAAGCGAATCTGACTGGTTACTTTGGATTGACTCAGATGTAGTTATCAGCGTTGATAAATTCAAACTACTGTGGGATAACAAGGATGCTGAGAAGCGTCCAATTGTAACTGGTGTGTACTTCACAACAGATACACCAGAGGACCCTTTAATGGTTCCACTTCCAACAGTGTTTAAGTTTGCAGAAAAAACTGGAACGATTGGTATTCAAAGAATTC
>JAUMHE010024141.1:0-10318 GCA_032359235.1 Enteromius mattozi | reverse complement strand
TGAAATATCTGACTATTGAATGTGTAATGCTAAATGTAAGAGATGAAACATATATATTTTTGTAATACAAACTATCTTAAAATGCATGAGCTATAGTGCAATATAGTTATTTATACTATGTATAATATTTTTATCCTATCAAAGCTTCCGTCCTGTGTGTGTCCCAGCACCTCATTCCTACTTTGAAACCAGGTTGCATTCTCTTCCAGGAATGCCATTGCCTGTGTGTTATTCTTGGCACTGAAGCACTTATAAATTTGGACCGACGAAACTAGCTAGAATATAAACCTACAGTTATACAGCAGCACACACAAGACAGCAAAAACATATTCTTGTGGTTGCCAAGTGCAGAGAGCTTTGTTGAATATGCAGTGTGGTCCATTAAATGGAGAGTGATTGGGAGTGATTTTGATGGTTGTAAGCCCCAGTCACTCCTCAGGGACTGTTGTAATCTAATTAAGACCTGGCTCTGACTTTTGACTCTCCAGAGTTTCTTACAGTGTTTCAGCGACACCGGTCCTAACCGTTCCTGTGAGGCGTTTTGCTCTGGACATCCTCCACTTGAGCTGGTCTAAGGGCTGGTTACAGCATTGTCTCTTGTAATGGATTAGGGTTTGGTGACAATCCGCTAAATCAGCCCCTTTGTGGGCTCATCCCTGGTGAATGTGGTTGTTGATATCATTTATAAATCACACGGGACTTGCACATGAGTACATATTGTTCAGAGCTGCGTGATAGGACTCAATTTTAGAAAAAACACTGAGCCATGATGTAGAATGCTGTTTAAAAATAATTGTTCTGATTTCAGTGAATTATCACGGTGAGTCATGAGTTCATGCAGCTTTGAGGACAAATCAAGGCTATTCTTTGTGTAGTTTGAAATATGTTATTTGTTATTTTAGAGTAGCATTAGAGAACTTGGATGGACTTTTTTTAGATTATAAAAATGCTTATAATAATGGTAATGTTATTTATTTATTTAAAGCATATTCTATAAAAATATAATTTAAAGCTGACTCTCAAAAAGAAATCTGCACTCATTTGAGTTTTTTTTTTTTTTGTAAAATGAGAGTATTATTAGTATTTAAGGTTATTTAATTAATTTTTAAATGAGTTAAATCGGTTTAGTTATTATATTATAGTATTATTTAACCCATTGTAACTTGTTTCTATCACAAATCTCTCTCAAACTTCTGACCTCAACTTCACTTTTGTGACATATTATACCATGGTGAAACATTCATGTACAAAGCTTACTGCAATATAAAGCAATGAAGTACATCAAGAAACTTTTTTTTTGGTTTTGCTGAGTTATTCAGAGCTCATAACAATTGCCTTTATTTACCCCATATTTTGTGTAGATTCTTGTCATAAGTTTACACACAATGTTGACCTGCACTCTGCCACATCAATAAGTTGTTGAGGCAGCTGATGGAAAATGTTGATTTTTGTTTGTGTATATGTTTGCACGTGTGTATATTTTGCGAGTTTGCTTGTACACACACACACACATGCAGAGAGCTGTAAGCTGTGATCAGACATGTCCTTGCTGTAATACGACACGTGTCCCAGGCCTGGGTGACTGAAGTTTACACTGTCGGGGATGAGCCCCTCTATATTTAGCACAGGGCAGCGAAAGGCTTGCCGGAGCGCTGGCTTTCTGCTGGAGCACTCACTGCGTGCTGGAGAGGACCTCTCAGCTGATGAGCTTTCAGATCGCGAGCTTTTTTTCCTCCTAGTACAGTGCGCTATTATAAACGAGGTGTGTGAGAGGAGGGTGTAGTGTTGGGGGAAAGCACAGATTACTGGGTCAGGAGTTGTTTCATTGTTTTGTCTTGTGGGGCATCTGGCTTATTCAATAATGGATCTGTCATAGCACAAGAAATGGGTCATCTATGTTTTTGTTGCTAATTTGAATATATTTTATGTCTATTTCTTTGCATGTGAAGGACTTTTATGAATACCGGTAAGCAACAGAAGCCAGTGCTTACAGGCCAGCGGTTTAAGACCAGGAAAAGGGGTGAGTCACTTTTTATCCTATTATTTTTATTTCCTATTCTACCACATAGTAAGTAATTGTGGCCTTTACAAAGGATTTAACTTCTAAATTGTGTTGACAGTTAATTGGAAAATGTACAATGATTGTTCTTAATATTTGTTCACATACAGAAACACATTACACACCCTCACACACACCTTAGATGTACACACATGTTGCAGACACTCACTCAGCAATGCATTGGCAAGGGTCTCAATTCATGTTCCATTAATAGCTTGTTTGTGTGCTACTGTGTACTTCATGTCTTACGCAATACTGGTACCAGTGCAGACCCTCTGCTGTTCTGATCTTATATCTTAGTTCTGCAGTCTCAGAGACACAGAAGTTAACAAATAGCCTACTGCAATAGCTGCTGCATTAGTTCCTGAATCAGAAAGTTTAGTGGGTGTTTACACAGAAAGCCCTTTTCTGTTCCACAGTGCTACTTTTCCATTGTTTCTTTATGTAAACGTGCAAGATGGACATTGTTGACCACTGCACTCACATCTTACACATGATATGGTGTTCTAAAAAATGCAGTGCTCAAGATAAAAGATGTTTAAAAACTTAAACAAAACAAGTCTTAAGTTATGTTTTTCCCATTCCACTTACTGCTTTTTTTTTGTGTGATTGGCCTCTTATTTTTATTTGTTTATTATATTGTTTAAAATAAAAAAGGTCTCATTTATGCATCTCCAGTCCCCAAATTATAGGAATGATTTTATTATTATTATTATTATTATCATCATCACATATTGTTTTTATTGTTGCGTTTAATTGATAATTATGGTGTTATCAGACATTTATTTTGACAAAAAGGCTAAATAAAAGCTATAAAAAAGTTTGGGTTTGGAAATATTTTTAATGGTCACCAATGGCTTTTTTTTTTTTTTTTTTTTTACAATAAACAGTAATATTGCAAGATATTATTAAAATAAGTTTAATAAGAGATTTAAACTGATTTAGCATGGATGCAGTAAGAAAATACAAAGTATCAATTTCATTATACAAAAAAATCTCACTGACCCCAAACATTTATAATATAAGTAAATCTTTTGCAAACAATTAATTTTTTTCATCAAAAGAACTCATACAGATCTAATTTGAATCGTCCATGTAGGTGTATGATACGGGTGAAAGGTGAACACCGTTAGACATTACAGACAGCTTAGGAACGTTACTTAATAGCTTTTGACTCTGACAAATGTGGGGGCGTTTTCAGCAGGGCATTAGAGTTATGCTTCACTGGCTTGTGTGGTAGGTGTGACTAGCACTTCAAATGTGAGATCTCACAGGAAGACACTCAACATGCTCTTTAACGTGTGCTATAATCAGAATTCCTAGCCAGCAGCAAGGCGAGGGAACTCATTTACATAATGGTAGGTATAAGTGCCGCTTGCATATTTCTGCGTGCGACCACCTGCTTCATTATCAAGCGTTCTACACAAATCAAGGATCGACTCTAAATCATTTAAAGCATTATATTCTGCATCACAAGTGGCTAATGTAAATCCTGAATCTCTGCTGACCGAGAGACTTTCTTGTGTGTTCTTTCTCGCAGATGAAAAGGAGAAGTTTGAGCCTACGGTTTTCCGAGACACTATTATTCAAGGCCTCAACGAAGCAGGTGGTGATCTTGATGCTGTAGCCAAGTTTCTGGATGTCACTGGGTCGAGACTAGACTACCGCCGCTATGCCGACACCCTGTTTGACATCCTCATGGCTGGGAGCATGCTTGGTGAGAAGGTCCAAAACCTTGTGCATCAAAAATGATAATTACCCCATAATCTATTCATCCCCAAGCCATCCTAGGTGTATATAACTTTCTTCTTTCAGACGAACACAGTCCGAGTTTTTAAAAGATTTATCCTGGCTCTTCCAGTCCTTGCTCTGACTCGATGTATGACGTAAACTGCAAAATAGAAATATTTTTGTTAAAAAAAACCCATCGATCTGCTTCAGAAGACATGTGTTAAACCCCTGGAGGCGTATAGGTTAGTTTTACAATGGATATATCTGATTTATGGAGCTTCAAAATAATGGCCACTATCCACCAGCATTACCAAGCTTGGAAGAGCCAGGATAAATAACTCTTATTGTGTTTGACTGAAAGAGGAAAATCATATACACCTAGGATGGCTTGGGGGTGAGTAAAATATGGGGTAATTTTCTTTTTTGGGTAAACTATTCCTTTAATACTGCTTTAACTATTGCTTTGTAGATCCAGTTTCATCGTTGTGACATTGATGATCGTTTTCTCTGATTTTAAAGATACCTTTTTATTTCCTCTTACTTCAGAAATGCGGTTAATAATCTTATAAACTTTGCTGTTATTAGGTTGCAACAAGATTTTAAATTGCCAATAAAATTGAATCATATTTTTTAGTTCTTTAGTTCAGAAACATCATTTCTATGACCAGCTCATTCAAGTCTAGTCTCTTCTGATCCTAGTAATCCAAGTCCAAATGCTCCTGAAAAAAAAAGGTTTTGGACTTGGATTTGAATTAAGAGGCTGGTCTTGAGTACTACAGTACTGCAGTATAGTGATGTACATCCAATTAAAATGGATTACTGAAAAATGTAACGTATATGGATGAATAGTTTACTGTAAGTTCAATAACATGCATTTAGAAAATAGATGTGGTGAATTTTCATTTCATGGGGATGTTAAAGTTTGATTTTGATTCTAGTCTTGTCTGATCTCAAGCACTACAATAGAGCAGCACAGAAAAAAAGATTTGCTGGTATTTTGGTTTTGTCGCAAATTCAAACTCATAAAACCCATAAAACAAAAATCCGAAATACACCTGTTAAACTGAGTCGTTGGCATTGGAAGCTCATTTTTTTAAGCATCTTTTAAGCATTTAAGATCTTCTCTTTCTCTTTCTCTTTCTCTTTCTCTTTCTCTTTCTCTTTCTCTTTCTCTTTCCCTTTCCCTTTCCCTTTCCCTTTCTCTTTCCCTTTCCCTTTCTCTCTTTTTCTTTCTCTTTCTCTCTCTTTCTCTTTCTCTTCATCGATATGTTATTACTGCTTAAACTGAGGTCGCCTAGCACTAGCATTCCCAACAGCATCAATAAAATATCACTAAAAGCTGCTCATATGTAATTAGTCTCATTCAATAACTGCTTCGTCTTTTACCCAAGATCTCACTGGGGCCGTACTGTACAATCTGACAAGCAACATTCATAAAGGACCCTTGTAGAACCGTCCTTTGTGCTGTTAGCTCGCGCAGACACTGGCATCTTTAGCAGATTAACAGAAAGAGAGGTCATTAGCTCACTCCTCCGTGACAGCAGGCTGTTGCTCCAACACTTGCAGCACGTCTTGGATCAAAATGTTTAGTGCAGTACCTCCAGGCCATCAACTTACAAATCCCATTGATGGTTAAAGATGAGGACAGCAGGGAATATGCAACACGATTTTAGCCTGTCTTAGTTGTCTCATAGGAGCTGTCACAGCCGGTTAGAAATCTTCAGATCTTTTGCACATAAGCAGGCTGAGAGAGTGAGTGGGCGGCTTCACTATGGGACAGAAGCAGAGTGTTGAATTTGGTCGGAGCAGATATGGGAAGCCAGAGTAGAGAGCAGCATATTATAAGGGTTTTTAGAGTTGAATATGCATTTTGCGCATTTAAAATTATATGCGTGTAAACGGTTGTGAAGCACACATGCTATCAGATCAGACAGCACATAATTAGATTCTAGCAGTTTTTCTTAAATTGTGTACTGACTGAGCCGTGTTATTCACATAATGTGCATTCAAACCAATATACTATAGAAATATGGCATGAATGTCCTGTTGAAAAAAGTATGCATTAAAAATGATTAATTAAAAAAAAAAAAATTTTGCAGATGAAAATGAGCCTCTGGCTGAATCTGGTCAAATTAATTAAATCTAAACATTTATGTTAAAAATTGTACATGGTTTCTTTTAAAATGTTTCAAATAATTGCTGTTCACTTGAAAACTATATTCATAAAATAATTCCGAAACAATGTATAATGGTTTACACAAAAATATTAAACTGTTTTCAACATTGATAATAATAATAATATTTCTTGAGCAGAAGATCAGCATATTAGAATGATTTCTGAAGGATCATGTGACACTGAAGACTGGAGTAATGATGCTGAAAATTCAGCTTTATTATCATAGTAGTAAATTACATTTGACAATATATTCAAATACAAAAGAATTTGTAATTTTTTAATAACATTTCAGGATTTTATTGTTGTATTGAAAGCGTAGGATACTTGTTAATAAAATACATAACATATCAACATCATATAACATAACATAACAATATCTAATAATATTAATAATAATAATTTTTATTTTATTATAAAATAATAAAAATCATTATTTTTTAACAAATTATTAAGTGTGATCCTATCAATATGATGTACTGTAGGTTTTTTTTTTTTACACCTGCTACTTCTTTTTCTTTACTCCTGATGATCATTAGCTAATAAGCTTTTATTGTTCTTCTCACACACTATGCCTTTTCAATCTGTGTGGAATGAGTTCAGTTTCAAGGACTGGTAGAGATGTCTTCAGGATGGGACTCTGTCAACCCAATTAGAGCTAAAAGGTTTACTCTGGCTCTGTATAAAGGCCAAAAAGCTGTGAGAGCACATGAGATAGGAAGAACAGCATTCTGGTCAAACATCCAGTCAGCAGTCAGATTATTCCAGTATAGAGCCCTCATAAGTATAAGACTGCCGTTAACGCTGTAAAATAGAGATTAAGTCCAAATCTTCTGACCTTTGCCCTTAATAGTCCTTAACAAAGACTGGTTTCCCAATTTTCCATCATCACGCCCTCCTAGGTGCTACTTAGACAAGTTAGTTTAGTGTTTTTTGAAATGGTATGATGGGAAGTATTACATTGACCAATCAATGGATCAGTGGCTCAACACTGTAATCCGGAGCAAACCTCTCAAGGGGATCTGAAGTTAACTGTGTGTATGGTATTAACCCGGACACCTGTGGATTAGTCCATGAGGCATTGCATTGTTATGTATGCAGAGCACATTGAGAAACCATGTTCTATTTTGGGGTGTAATTCAATTTCTTTCCTTATTTGATTAAATGCTTTGAACTTGAATCTACTCTGTAATACAGAGGGTAATGCTTTTTTAAACTTCCACAACACTTCTCTCATACATAAAGCTGTACAGCATAGTGCTGCACATTATGCATTATACATAAATAAAACTATAAACATTACAAACACAGCATATGATGCAGAGAATGAAGCTTGTTAGTGTAATAATTGTTGTTGTCTTGTTGCAGAGCTGGTTGCTATGACGTCTGCTCAGTTGAGTTATAACTGTGCAGTAGGCACAGTGACATTTTCTCAGTAGGGGTTAACAATGACAGCACTGTGCTCTCAAAGGATTTACCGCATCAACCTGTAACCTCACTTTCCCTCTCTCAGCTCCCGGGGGAACGCGCATTGACGACGGGGACAAGACCAAGGTGACGGAGCACTGCGTGTTCAGGACGGAGGAAAACCACACTGCTCTCCGCAGCTATGCTCAGGTGAATACCACACTTCAGCCCGTTCAATGAGATGATTTCTTCCATTGTTGTATATGAAAAATGAGCAGACGAAAACCAAGATGGCAGGAAGGCAGGGGAATCCTGTTTCAAAATTGCATTAGATGTACTTAGCCCCCAAATCCTCTGGGTAGACCCAGTATGCCACTCATACTGTGTCATTTTGAAAAAATAATCCTTTGGATTACATTGTCGCTCCATCAGCAGCCACTGTGAGTTTAAAAGTGTGTTCTTGTGTCTGGGATTTAGATTTTGTCATATCAAAAGGAATCAAATTTTATTTTTAGTTTTGTGTAATGTTTAATAATAAAAATAAAATATTGTTGAAATGTAATAATATACAAAATATCACATTATTATTAGTTGTAGTAGTAGTACATCTAAAAATATAATAATAATAATAATAATCATAATAATATCTAACAAATAATATAATATAAAATATCTCATATTATTAATAATATTGAACAGATAATAAAATATATCATAATATATAATTGTTTATTTACGTTATTGCTATTTTTCTTCTTCTTCTTCTTCTTATTAATAAATCTGGGAAAAAATAGGTAATGTGTAATATCACATACATTATATATTATTGAAAGATAATAAAATATAATAATAATAATAATTATTATTATTATTATTATTATTATTATTAATAGTAGTAGTAGTGGTATCATCATCTAAAATGCTATAGTAATAATAATACTATAATAAAATATAATAATAACTATATATTACATGAAATCATCTTTATTGTTAATTATATATAATATTTTGTTATTTAGATATTTTAATATATCTAAAATAATACAATAATATTCATACTAAAATTCTAAAAATATATATTACATAGAATTATTATTATTATTATTATTATTATTATGCTAAATGTATATGACCTCTTTTTTATTCACCTTAATGCTGTGATAATGTCTATATACAGGTTTTCAATAAACTTATCAGAAGGTACAAATATCTGGAGAAGGCCTTTGAGGAGGAAATCAAAAAGGTAACTAATTTGTATATCATGTTCCTGCTATTATCAGTAATGATAAAGATAATGTACTGTGGAGGATGTTCCACATATGCCATATGTTTTCTCCCCACATAGCTTCTTCTCTTCCTGAAGGCCTTCACTGAGTCTGAGCAGACCAAACTAGCCATGCTAACAGGCATCCTGTTGGCCAACGGCACACTGCCTCCACCTATCCTCACCAGCCTCTTCAGCGATAACCTTGTCAAAGAAGGTTTGTCCTTTGTCTTCTTCTTGGAAGGAGAGAGAAAACATAAATAAGGAATGAATTATTTGCTTGAGAGAGTGTTTTTTTTTTTTTTTTTTGCATTGGCAGTGAATTCTTCATTTGACTATTTTAGAAATGTATTCCAGTGTGTGCAACTATCCCCTCTGTCTGCTTATAGGAATATCAGCCTCTTTTGCGGTGAAGATGTTTAAAGCTTGGATAGCAGAGAAGGACGCCAATGCTGTGACATCTGCCCTTAGAAAAGCCAACCTGGATAAGAAGCTCCTGGTATGATTGTTGATGCTCATCTGTTGTGTGCTGGCTTACACTCCAGATCAATTCTAATACTGAATTCATTAACCTCTGAAAATTCTGAGAGGATAATGAACCATTTTGCACATATTAGATATTCATCACCAGACAGATGTGTCTTAACACCCCTAAACTCACTGATGACCTTCATGCACACAGTACGACTAAATCCATGCAGATTCTATAACAAAAAATAAAGGTTTTGATATTCAATCACAGGTTGTAACAGAAAACAGTTTTAACTCAATCACAATTATGAACTGATGAATTAAATGAATTTTGATCATTTTGAGAAACAGAATTTATTTAAAATGCAAATAGTTTGTAACAAAAATCCTGTTGGAAACTTTTGACCTTTGAACAACTTACACACTTCACCCTCTTAAAGCTCTTAAAGGTTAAAGGTTCTTCCGAGTTCCTCCTGTAGTTAATCTTATTGTGTAATCTGCTCTGACTTTAGGAACTCTTCCCTGCCAATAAGCAGAATGTGGAGCACTTCTCAAAGTTCTTCACTGATGCAGGCCTGAAGGAGCTGTCAGACTTCCTGCGCACGCAGCAGTCTCTGGGCACACGCAAGGAGCTTCAGAAAGAGCTGCAGGAGCGCCTGTCGCAGCAGTGTCCCATCAGAGAGGTGAAGTTTACACTCATCTAAAACACTGCTTTTCAGCTGCTTTTGCTTCAAGACCCAAGTTTTATATTGGTCATTAATCATAGTCACGTTAGTCCTTAAAATGTTCTGTATGTTCTGGTGTGAATTGTGCTCAGATCGTGGTTTATGTGAAAGAGGAGATGAAGAAGAATGATCTTCAGGAGCATGCTGTGATTGGCTTACTGTGGACCTGCCTCATGAATGATGTTGAATGGAATAAGAAAGAGGAGCTGGTCACCGAACAGGCCCTCAAACACCTGAAGGCACATTATCAACACCTATACTTTAAATCTCACAATGATATTCATTATGCTCATATCTAAATATATAAGATGCTCATATCTACTGTATATACAGTGGGTACGGAAAGTATTCAGACCCCCTTAAATTTTTCACTCTGTTATATTGCAGCTATTTGCTAAAATCAGTTGTTCATTTTTTTTCCCTCATTAATGTACACACAGCACCCCATATTGACAGAAAAACACAGAATTGTAGACATTTTTGCAGAT
>JAUMHE010024140.1:0-10324 GCA_032359235.1 Enteromius mattozi | reverse complement strand
TTTTATTTGGTCAGCACAGGGGGGCCACAGGGGTGGCCAGGGACATGTCTACAGAGGCACGGGCCTCCCTAGGCCTCTGTGTAGAACCGCCACTGGCTGGTGGCCAGAACTGTTTCAGGATTTGAGCCCCTGAAAACTAGAATAAATTTATAAGCATGATAATATTGTGTATTGGCAATCTCATTGGCTGAAGATGGGATGATATGAAAACTGAGCATGTCGCTCAACATTAGTAAACATAATCTATACATTTTTACTGTCTGTTTATCTTTTAAAATTCTGCCTTATTACTAAACTAAATCTTGTTTACTGACTTAATGTGACTCTGTGTGTGTTTTATATTTTAAAGTATGGATAATGGAGGACAATCAAGGATTACATCAGGATTACGCAAATGTATGTCTACAAACACACACACACACACACACACACACAATTTTAGTGATTGCTGTTGTGTTATAAATGTCTTTGTTCTTCTGTTCAGATGCCTGTTGTTTCACATTGGATCCAAACACAGCATATAGACGTCTAATTCTGTCTGAAGAGTACAGAAAGGTGACACTTGTGAATGAAGATCAGCTGTATCCTGATCATCCAGACAGATTTGATGGACATCTTGAGGTGTTGTGTAGGGAGAGTATGCGTGGACGCTGTTACTGGGAGGCTGAGTGGAATGGAAAGGAAGTGTTCATATCAGTGTCATATAAGAGCATCAGGAGGAAGGGACGGAGTAATAAATGTGTGTTTGGGCGTAATGATCAGTCCTGGACATTGTTTTGCTCTCCTGACAGATACTCATTCTTACACAATAATATTGAGACTGATGTCCCTCTAGTAAAAAACAGAAGAATAGGAGTGTTTGTGGATGAGAGCGCAGGAACTCTGTCCTTCTTCAGCGTCTCTGACACAATGAGACTCATCCACACAGTCCAGACCACATTCACTCAGCCACTCTATGCTGGGTTTTGGGTTTGGTCTGGATCATCAGTAAAACTGTGTTGATGAATCAAAATAGAATAATGAGAGATTATACCCATAATACTTTGAGCTGCACAATAAATCAACAGTAGTGCGATGTTATAGATTCTCTTATTTTCCTCTTCATTACATTATCCCCTTAGCATACAAACATTGCCAGTGGCCTCAGATTATTATACCACATTCACAACTTGTTAAATCGCCACACTCTTGATCCAGCTTCAGTAGTTGACCACTGTTTTGATAAAATTTAGTTGCATTGATTTATAACTAAATGTATGTTAGTGCAAAATAATCAATCTGAAATGTATGATATTTTGAATAAAATAACAACATACATTGAGTCACATCTATGTGTTAGGGGCCAGATAATGTTTTAACTTCCTGTGTTTGTAACTTGCTAAGAGATAAGAAAAGAAACCTTCCCCTATTTAGAATGGAAGGATTTGTGTGTAGTAATTTAGCTTGAGCTCATGTAATCAATAACACTGAAACTTTGTAATCATCAGTATAGATAGTAGCGCTTGTATTAGATATTTTGGCCGCACTTTGGGGTGAAGACTTTACTCACTGTTATATTTATATGCAGTTTTTATGAGTTATTGTTTTTAATAAAGTGAAAGCATATCAAATGGTGATGCGATAAAACCTTTTAAACAAGATTCAAGAGTGATTTATTATTAATTATCTTTTATTGGGATTGAGAAAATATTTTTTATTAAGCCTCAAGTAGCACAGACCTGTCTCTTACAGGCATCATTATCTTGCAGTACCACAGTATGTGTCTCTCTACTAGCAACTACAGTTTAACATTTTGGTTTACACTGTAATTTGGATGAATATTAAACATCAAAATGGCTATATGTTGAGTTTTGATCATGGTATGCCCAATATTGTTTTCATAATGCACAATGCAATGGGATGTAAACAAACAACTCTTCATACTATATCATTCATGTTGCATTTTGTTGTTATATCAGACCGTTCACACATATTTGCATTAAACTGACTTAAGTTGTATGTAACATGTAGTGGACAGCAGATTCCAGGGCAGACTACCATAAGCAAACTGTCCAATGCCATCAGATAAAGATGCCAGGACAATGGCGAGATACCTCTTAGAAGGCAAGAAGAAGTACAAAGAAAAATGCAGTTTCTGCCCACCAACAGAGAGACTCTTAAGGTTTTGGCCTTTGACAGCAATATAAATTCCTTATTTCTGGATGCAGCAGCAGTGGGTGAAACGTCTTTGTTACGTATGTAACCCTCGTTTCCTGAAGGAGGGAACGAAGATGTTACATCATTGACTGACTTCATGGGGTCCCACCTGGGAGACAATCGACTCTTCGATCTTAAGAGATTACGCCAATGAAAATTGGCCAGTGGTTTCTGCATGCCAAGCAACTTCCCCGAACATACGGGTATATAAGATGGCAGCGTGCAAACCACCATTAGCTTTCTACTTCGAAAAAGAAGAAATTGGAGTAGTTGAAGATTCTGCTTACCTGGTCGGAGTGTTAACACTCTGGTAGATTTCTCAGGGGATTGGCACATTCTGGCACCCGCGTCCCAATCTGTGGAACCTGCATGTCTGGCTTCTCGACGGGACTCGGTAGACCTTGCTGGCCTTCCACAGGCCTTAAGCTAGAGCCCAGGCAGGCATACGCCCTGAAGTGGGGTCTGTTCGCTGACTGGTGTTCCTCTCACCGAGAGGACCCTCAGAAGTGTTCAGTCAGTGTGGTGTTTTCCTTCCTTCAGGCAAGTTGGAACGGAGGCTGTCCCCTTCCACTTTGAAAGTCTATGTCACTGCCATCGCGGCTTACTTTCGTTGGGAGAACATCACCTGATCGTCAGGTTCCTTAGAGGTGCGAGAAGGTTGAATCTGACAAGAGCCCCCTCTACGAGGCAGGCATATGCCCTGAAGTGGGGTCTGTTCGCTGACTGGTGTTCCTCTCGCCGAGAGGACCCTCAGAAGTGTTCGGTCAGTGTGGTGTTTTCCTTCCTTCAGGCAAGTTGGAACGGAGGCTGTGCCCTTCCACTTTGAAAGTCTATGTCGCTGCCATCGCTGCTTACTTTCGTTGGGAGAACATCACCTGATCATCAGGTTCCTTAGAGGTGCGAGAAGGTTGAATCTGTCCAGATTGCACCTAAACCCTTCTTGGGACCTCTCTGTCGTCCTAGCTGGACTACAAAGAGCTCCCTTTGAGCCGCTCAATGCAGTCGGGCCAAAATTTTATTGTTAAAGACTTCGCTCCTGCTTGCGCTGGCTTCGATGAAGAGGATGGGGGACCTGCAGGCATTCTTGTTCAGTGATTTGTGCCTCGAATTCGGTCTGGCTTACTTACGTTTTCCTGAGTCCCAGATCTGGTTATGTGCCCAAAGTTCTCACCACACCATTCGGGATCAGGTGGTGAACCTTCAAGCGCTGCCTTCAGAGGAGGCAGACCCAACCCTTGAGTTGCTGTGTCCCGTACATGCTTTGCACCTTTATATGGAATGCACCCGGAGTATTCATAACTCCGAGCAGCTCTTTGTCTGATTTTGGAGGTCAACAGAAGGGGAATCCTGTCTCCAAACAGAGGTTGGCTCATGGGGTTGTGAATGCCATCACCCTGGCGTACCAGGGCCCCTTACTGTTCCCCTTACTCTAGGAAGTTCTTCTTGCACAGGCCTAAAAATCTGTGCACTCCGCCCCCTAGCTTCTGCTTTTAGCATCCCTGCAGGGCCCCCTAATGATGCTGGCTCTCAGGGTGTTGGGAAGGTTGCGTGGGATCTCCATTTTGTCTGACACACTATCCCTGCAGCCAGTCAGCATCCTGCAGCCTCCTGCGTAAGGCAGTCCGGGTTGTGGCGTTTCAATTAGGGACCCCATGACATCAGTCAATGACGTAACGTCATAGTGATTGACTGAAAGGGAAGGAGGGATGTTACGTCCCTCCTGCCACAAGGTCGGACTGTGCTGGGCAGTTGGTTGCGATCGGCTCCTCAGCAGAAAACTAATAGTGGTTTGCACGCCGCCATCTTATATACCTGTATGTACGGGGGAGTGGCTTGGTATGCAAAAACAACTGTCCAATTCCCATTGCCATTTTTTCCAAAGATTAGAGTCCATTGGTCTCCCATGTGGGATCCCATGACATCAGTCAATGACGTAACGTCTCCGTTCCCTCCTTCAGGGAACGAGGGTTACATACGTAACTGAGATGTTAGTAATTAATGACAGAATTTTCTTTTTGGATGAACTTTCCCTTTAAAGCCTGTATGCTCATTCTGATTCTGTATTAAAGCACTGATTTCTTTGATGCATACAGCAAACACGCAACACACACCACTCACACCAGACGCACATCAGACACACAGACACCCATAACAGACACACACACATACACATGCACACACAACAGACACCCCACACATACACACAATACACATCCACACCCACAAACACAACACCAACACACCACACACAATACCCACACACATACAAACACCCACATATATACCCCACACACACAGTGTCCTCATAACCCAAGTTTACATTGTAGTACCCATGTCATTATACACATTTGTGTCCTCATGCACATACACGTACACCGCACACCCATACAGAAAAAGATCAGACATCATGCTGCATACAACTAATTTCTAGTTTGATCTTTTCATTATACATTTACTGTATACATCTTTTCTGCTATTTTGAAATGTTCAGTGCTTCAATCTTAACAATCTGTATTGTTAAAAGCAATATATCAATAAAAGTGGCAACTGAAAAACATTAAAAAGCACAGAAGCTTGTTATAAATGCTATCTCTTGACTTTTATTAATAAAACGGCATGGATTAAAATAAATAAATAAATAAAATTATTTTTAAATTAATATTTATGGGACGTTGTTATAAGCATGAGAAAAAACATCTTCGATAAAGCCAGGGGTTCATGTCAGGTTCCTGAAAATTTCCCTGAGTTCCAACCCTAAACAAATAAATCTGAACCAGCTAATTAAACTAATGAGAAAAGTTTAGATTTTTGAAACCTGAAGGATGATTATATATATTATATGTCAAACAAAAGATCAAGGGCAATTTAATTTCTCAGTTCACGAGCCCTTTAAAACCACAGAAAAGTAGCATTATATGGAATTATTATACAATATTACTAGAAACTGAAACTTATTTGGGGTGTGTTTCCCAGCAAAGTTAGCCAACAAGTTACATTATTACCAACATAGTTCAACTATTTTGTGTTTCCTGAAATCCTAATTCCAACAAACAATCACAAACATATCAACAGCAATAAACAGCCAGTAGAAACAACATAACTGAAAGTGAGAGAACCGGTGTTTAGCCGCACATAACTCTTTTTGAAGAATGTGCATGTGCAGCATTGCATAGAGGAACCAGAGTATGACATAAGATAAACTCATGATGAATCAAACATCAAATGATCAGGGACCAACAATATCTAAATAGCTATCAGATTATACTTTGTATTTTGCAAAAATAGTGCAAGTGCCATTAATACTTTGATATAGGTTATATACTACTACTACTACTACTACTAATAATAATAATTATAATAATACATTGGTACATGTATTATATATTACAATATACATTGGTTACGATTGATTACCATACAGTATATCATATTTGCTTGATATTGTGAAAAGAAAAGAAAATGAAACAATAAATACAGTTTTGTAGCTCTTTATTTTGTCATGTCAGACCGCTGTATAGCCTCAGTTCAAACACGTGAACTGATCGTCTTTTCATAGTTACGTAAAGCACAAAATGAGCAGGAATAAACATGAGAACATGTTTTTGTTTTGTTTTTTCAATCGTGGAACACAGTTTTTAAAGTGTACGTCCACCAAAGTTAATCTGCTCTGGTGTCTGGTTTGTGGTTAAGGCTAGAAGGGATACAGCTGTGGATGATGGGTCTGTTCATTTAGATATTTTCTGAGCCAAAAATAAAACATGAAACCTATGAAAATGGTTTTAAAAAACCACATGACACCATAGCTTCATCACTTTACAGTGTCACAGTGACTTTTTTTCTTTTTTGCAGTGAAGGACCTGTCATAGTTTAATCAGTGGGAAGATGACATGGAGTGACGGGTTCACTTCATGTCATTGGATTTTGTCCCCAGAAAAATAAGAGCACACGTTTTGACATATATTTCACACAGTATTTTAACTTAAGTGCTGCACGTCATGCATACAGCGTGATAGTAGTGGTGTTGGGGAGTTGCTGGTTGTTGGTAGTTTCATAAAATGGATTATAAATCATAGCAGAAACTCATTAACTCATTTCACTAGATGTCCAGTTTTGTTGTTTAGTAATTTCCATCATGTTTCCTTTAATAATAAAATGGGTAAAAATACCTGGGCCTATAATAAAATGGCAATATAAAATTATAAAAATAATATTGTCTTTCTAAATCACTCTCAGACATGATTGTTGTATAGTTCTTTCTCTGTAACTCGAACTGCGTCCGAAGACGCTATGGGAACGCCTTCATGTGTGACACGCTCTGAATCTGCTGTACCAACGTCCAATCAAAGGGCGCGGCGTCATATGACGTCAGACCAGGAAGTATATAAGGCACATGCTTCCTGCAAACGCCAGGTTTCTGCCATTCAGAACGCGCTCTCTGTATCAAAAGTTTGTCTGTGTGAGTGAAAAAACGTGTGAAAGGTCCTATTTCCCCTCCCTAGTGTGTGTGTGAAGTAGTTTAAGTAGTTTATTTCACGAGTTCATGCTTCCTTGTAATCACTAAGGGTAAGAATAGGTATGAGTAGATAAAGCAAATTTGGCGTGCTCCGAACCCTAGGGGCATGAACCCTAGCGAGGGTGAGAGTTCGGCACTCGGCTCGTCCTCCGTCTGCTCCCCCGGGATGAGCGAAGGAATAAACTGGCGGAGAAGGGGAGGCAGAGGGATGCATAAAGCGAGATGAAAGGGAATGAAAGCTGGGAGATTTTATAGCGAGAGGGAAGCGGTTTGATTGGACGCGAATGGCGGGATAATTAGGGAGAACCGGCTGCCAGCCGTGCGTGATTACTAGTACGCAATCCTCCCGAAAACATGTTATTTGCAAAACATTTACTTTAAAATAATATGAGCAAGGCAAACAAGGGCAAAAGCAGGCTGCAAAGTTTCAGGTGGTGTGTGTCTCCCTGCAAAGATTTTTAACAGGTGGCGACATACACACTCTGTGTAGCCTGCTTGAGATCGGAGCATGCAGCAGCCGCTTTGGCAGGGCTAGTCAAAAGCTGCCTCCATTGCGAGCTGCTGCCGCTGCGGCTCCTCAGGTCCCGGAAAGTCCTCTTTGAGAAGGGGCTTTTCGGTGGTAAGCCTCGCGGATCAGGTCTCGCTGTCGCTGAGGCGGAGCAGAGACTGAGATCGTGGTGCTCCCAATGTGATACTGGCTAAAGAAAGATAAGATAGACAGATAAACAAACCTTATCTCCCGCTCAAACTATATCGCATACCCACTCCGAGAATGAAGCTCGCGGTGTAGACCAACCCGCGACTTTCTCTCGTGAAGCGGGCTCGACCCTCACGCTTTTCTCCTCTGAGGAGGGTGAACCTGAGAGCATCGATGAGTCACCCCAGTTTTAAAAATGAGGAGTTTTGGAAGTGGTCTGGCCATAGATAAATTAAAATAAACCAGCCGAAAGGCAAAAAAAGAAGCTGCACAAAAGCAGGCTTGGTTAGCTCCTTTTTGCATGCTCAGCCACCACCTCCACATCAGAGCCTGCCGTTGTTCTCCGATTTGCACACAGAGCCGCGTAAAACAGGAGGTAAACCGGCATGTATTTTCATTCCACGCCAGCGTCTACATAGGAAACGTGCCGTTGGGGAAAATAAGGATATAAATCGATGTCTGAACAGACGCTTGCGAGCTATCTGTCTACTGGTAGAGTGGCATCATCTTTTAGGCTCCGACATTTGCCTGTAAAGCCTCTAAGAATAACTTTAGCGCTTATTATCACCGCTAGTAATACCAGAGGCCAGTTTCGAGAAGCTGGTTCCCTTAGTACACAGTTCAGCAGATTAAAACGTACTGCCGAAGGTGTCTCAGTAGGCCCTGCAGATTATAGAGGAAATTTATTGAATTTTAAGAAAGAGAGTTTGAGTCTCCTCCGCTGCGCTAAATCAGCTGCGTCACACTTATCGGGGTGAGCTCCGAGCAGGCTCTGGTTATGGAACGAGAAGTAAATACCCTTCTGAGGAAGAGAGTCATAGAGTCGGTTTCTCCTCGAGAGTAAGAGCGTCGGCTCTATAGTTGATACTTCATAGTTCCAAAGAAGGATGTACGGCTGCGCTGCACATCACCCCTGAGGGGGTCTATAAGACGGTTAATCAAAAAGCTCTCCTTGGCGGTGAGCCATTAGTAGGCATCGAGTTATCACCGTCGATAAAACCAGAGACCGGCCTCGGGACGGTCCACGCCCTCCACTTTTGTCCGTTACTACGGTTTGGACACACGTATGACCCCTGGGTCATCGGCCCTAGAAAATAGGCCCTAGTGGCGTATGTTGAGACATAGGCACAGGGCAGGGTCTTGGAGTCATGGCAGTCAGGCTTCCTGGTCTGACGTCACATGACGTCGTGCCCTTTGATTGGACATTGGTACAGCAGATTCAGAGCGTGTCACGCATGAAGGCGTTCCCATAGCGTCTTCGGACGCAGTGTCTCCTTCCCTTAAAGAACCTTGGTTATATTCATAACCCCATTCGTTTGTTTATAATATTATAATAGGTATCCCTTAGTTTCAAAATAAATACAGTATAAATGGTTTGTAATTTTCCAGGTTGTTACACCTTTATTCCACAAACGTTGCATAATATTCCTCTACACCTGCATGGAGGTACTGAACAGGTACACTATAATTACAAAAAAAGTTACGTTGTACAATAACTTCAGTTTACTTGCGCAGTTCTTTTCAGGTTGCTGACCTGTCTGGTTGTGAGCCCCTTATGACCTAAACATAACACATTGTTGCTTTATAGGTACACTATGATTACCCTTTTAATGAAGACTGAAGGCAGAGAAGAGCAGTTGCTGCTGAAACCATTAACGGTTCAGCCATCTAAACTTCTGCTTCTGTAACTTGAAGCTCATCACATATTGAATGTTTTAAAAACCACCTACTTTCAAAATTAGGAAGCCCCTATGGCTTTACACATTAATATACAACTGTACTAATGATTGTTTTTTTTCTCTCATATGTTTATTAGTGGCCATTGTGTTTTTGAGGAAATGTATACCTGAGGAAAGGGAAGCAATGAGTGTTTGATAACTTATGGATTTGAATCTTATTTACTCACCAAGCATTGAAGTTGAAGTTCCTTACTGCATAAATACTGGCCACACCAACCTGATCTCACAGCAATTCGTACATACTTTACGAGGAGGCTAATTCATACAAATTTGTACCACCTCACTTGTATGAATTCATATGATTTCTTCTAAATCGAACGTATTTTACGAGTTGCCAATTCGCATGAGTCTAAAATATTTTAGCAGTCCTCCCAGAGTGAATTTTTCCTTTTTTTTTTTAAACATGCACAAACTTACCATTTCATGAACAATCTGATAGGGTTATTCCGGTTCACATCTTGATCTTCATCGTGATCATGATCTGTAACATGAGATGGCCGCCACCATGTTTGTTCGCGCTGCAGTTCAGAGAGTCCCGTCAGTCAGATTTACAGAATGCAAACTCATTAGTTTCTCCTGAAATACATGATAGTAAGTACTGGGTGAAGAAGGGAGTGAACTTTATAGTTACTGCAGGGCAGGGCAAGAACTCGTACAAACCTGAGACTGAGAACAACAGCTACTTTAAGATGCTTTTTAAAGGTTAGATGTTCTTTTGAAAAAAAAAAACCCAATATGTTGCAGGTAAAAAAACATTACAGCCTACTGATATTCCATCCCTTTTCAACTTTTATAAGTAAAATTGTCTTTTTATTTCCATGACAATTACACTCTAGGAATTATTTTTCTTTTTTTTTCTCTTGCATTTTATTGAGTCATCACTAGTCTACACTCCAGTTAAGCCAATCCAGTTAATCCAAAAGTTGTGAGTTCAAGTCTTAGGTCTGGCAGGAATTGTATTTTGGGGCAGTGTTGCCAACTTTTTTAAATCGAAAGTAGCTAAAGCCAGCTTGAAAAAGTCGCTAGATGCCGTTAGATGACAATGTCATTTTGCATATTCACTACGTCAGTGCGTCATATTATCTTGCTTCTCTTAATGTGTATGCTGCGTGACTGTGATGTGTTTAAATGCGCGTGCGCGCTGAATACAGGTGTTCAAACACTGCAGTGGAGGGAGTT
>JAUMHE010024139.1:0-10326 GCA_032359235.1 Enteromius mattozi | reverse complement strand
GGCGCGTGCTGCTGGAGACGCGCGCCCGCGGCGGGTTCCTCGCGGGCCACGCGATGTTTCCCCTGTTCCTCGGCGAGGACGCGGCCCGGTGGCGGCCCGCGTTTCGGGCCCGTCATCCGGATATCGTGCTGGGCGATGGCCGAAACGTCGGCTTGTTCCGCCACGCGATCATGGACAAGCGTTACGAAGTGGAAGTGTGGACGATGACGATTCGGAAACTTCCGGCGGACGCCCTCCACGAAGCTTCCCGTGGCCTCGCCGCGAGACTCACCAACGCGCTGGCGCGCAAGATCTGGGAGACGGCGAAGAAGACCGGGATGTGACGAGGCAGGGATCCCGAAACCCAAGGGCCCGCAGCGCGCACCCCCTGAAACTTTCCCCGCTTATGGTTCTTCTTCTTCTTCTTCTTCTTTTCTTTTTGCCTTTTTCCTTTTTCCTTTTGCCTTCACTTCACCGCGGCTTTGCGCAGCAGCGGTAGCCGAGCGCCTGATTCGAGTAGAAGGCTTTGGCGGTCACGTTGCGCGTTTGCACGTGGGCGTACAGGTAGCGGATGGCGTATGCGCCGTTCACCTTCACGCCTCCCCAAGGCGCGGCGGCTTCCCGCGCGAACACGGCCTCGATGCCGGCGGGCGACGCCTTGAGAAACTCCGTGGCAGACAAGGTATCGGTGAGGGTCTCAAGGGTTTGAGAGTTTCGGAAGGACACCACGGCCAACGTCTTTTGGGTGAGGTTGGCCGTCAGGGGCTTCAGCCCCGCCGCCGTGTACACGCTGTCGGCGGGCATTTGGTACACCAGCGGAGTCGCCTGCCCCTTCAGGAGGATGAGCAGCTGTGAGCTGTCGCGCGCGGTGGCGATGGCCGAGATGGACGAGTCCGTGACGCCGGAAGGCAGGGGCAGGCAGCGCGGCGGCTTGGCCGTCTGGTTGTACAGCACCACGATTTGCGGGCTCGTCGAGTCGATGCACCCGGCGTAGGGGCGGGGACGGGTCTGCGTGGCGTAATCGCGGTTGGAGCAACGCGCGCGCGCCATGAGGGAGGTCACGGTGACACCGGGCTGGTTCAGGTAGGTCGTGCCGCGGAACCCGCGCATGGCGCCGGCGACATTCGGCGACGTGTGCGGCACTCCGCGCCGAAGCGTGTCGGAGGTTGCGGGGTAGCCCGAGAGGGTAAAGGGGTCGAGCACCCACTCGGCGAGATTCCCCGACATGTCGAAGGCGCCCTCATAACTGATGCAGGAAGGGTCGCGGAGCGCCTGCGATGCCGCCATCGCCGAGTCTCCCGTGCCGATGTTGCAGGCAAAGCGGACTCCTGTCGCGTTGCGTTTTTCCGACTGCATGCCGTACACGAGAGGGACGTCTGGATCCGCACCTTCACAGGCCCGTTCCCATTCGGCCTCGGTGCACAGCCACGTGCTGTCCTCCGGTGCCAGCGCGTCCGCAAGGTCGGCGCACGCGTCCCGCGCTTGCTCCCACGTCGCACGCACCGCATAGGCACCGCCCGCGCGATGCTCCCGCTGCTCGATACAGAATGATTCTGTGATCTGGGTGGAGGCGGGCTTTTCGTCCGAGGTCGACAGCGTCGGATCGGTATCACCCCGCAGGAATCGGCCGGCAGGAATCGCAATGAATCCCGGGGGGCAGCTCGCGGCGCTGTCCACACCGGGAAACCGGGATGACAACGTCGAAATCGTCAGTGAATCCACGGCGGAGAGGTGGCCCGTGGAGTCCACGGCGCGCACATAGAGGCGATACATGCCACCCGGGGGCAGGTAGCGAATCGTATCGGTGATCAAGGTGTCCGACCTCCGCTCCGCGCGGGGGACGATGACGGTGTCGACCACGGGGCCTCCGGCGACCGAGCCCCCGATGGGGACGCGGGTCACGCGGTATTCGAGGATGTTGGCGTTGGGTTGCGAGGCGGGCACGGTCCCGGATCCCGATTCCACGAGGTCGCGACTGGCGGTGAAGGCGTACACGAAACCGTTGCGCGAGCTGTCCAGGGCTCTCATCCGGGGCGTGACGGGCTGCGTGGTGTCCGTCAGCAACACGCGCTTGAAGGCACTGGTGTCGACGCGGTTGTAGTTACCGGCGGCATCCACGGCCCACAGTCCGATGTCGATGGTGTCTTGAGGCGAGAACCCCTGCACCACGACCTTGAGGCTGTCGCGGGCATCCGAGGCGGAACGGTTCTGCACACGCATCGAGTCGGGCAGACGGAACAGCCTTCCCGGGGCCCCGCGGAGCGTGACGAAGTGCGTGGAGTCCACCTCGGCGGTGCGGTTCACGCCGCCCACGAACCACGACACGCGCACGCTGTCGAAACTTTTTTCGTAGGGCGGACGGTTGGCGTTCAGGATGCCGCCGCGGATCACGCGCAGGTAGTAGGCGAGGATGACGCCCGAATCGGCCCCCGGCTCAAAGAAGCTGGTGGGATCGCGAGGTCGCGCCCATTCGAGGGTCATCCCGCTCGCTGAGGGGGTGATGCGAGGCGACACGCTGTTGGGGGCGAACTTGTCGTCGGTGATCACCCAGGTGTAACGCGGTTGGCCGTCAAGTCCCGCTTCACGATAGCTGGTCACGATGGAGAACACGAAGCGGGACTCATCGAGGCGTCCGGTCGTGTCGAGTTTCAGGATACGAGGGGTGCCGCGAGTCAGGTATTGAGGGCCGCTCCCGCTGTTCGAGAGCATGAAAATGACGCTGTCGGCGGCGGGCGGCGCGCCTTCCAGCACGACGCTCGCGAGGGCGGGATCCTTGCGCGCTTCGCTCCAAGGCAGGAGCGAACCCGGGGGGGTGGTGTCGAGGTAGACACGGTACTCCTTGAAGCCCACGGTGTCCTCGGGACGGTCCCAGCGCAGACGGTACTTGCTGGCCGCGAGGCAATCCACCTCCGACATGCCCACGGGGCGCGAGGCCTCGCTGCGGCAAAACGGGTGGTCCGCAGCGACCGGGTCGATGCGGAAGGTGACGGGCGAGCGCAGATAGTCGAAGGTGTCGCGGCGGCTGTCGGTGGGACAACCGGTGAGAAGCAGGGCGCCCAAGGCGCACAACAGGGGAAGAAAGTGAGGGAGTCGGGTGCGGGTCATGCGGGGAGCGCGTCTTGGTGCCGCGTCAGGATGCTCAGGTGCGCGAACAGCATACAAAATGGCCTCAAAAAAGGCCGTAAAAAAGGCGCGAAACCGGAAGGTTCCACGCCTTTTTTACGGAACGGGAAGGTTGAAAGTGCGCCCGGGATCAAGCCGGGACGACGCTGACCTTCTGGGAGGACTTGCTGCGGGCTTCGAAGCGCACCACACCGTCCGTCAGGGCGAACAGGGTGTGATCGCGGCCGACACCGACGTTCACGCCTGCGTGAACGCGGGTTCCGCGCTGGCGAACGATGATGTTGCCGGCGATGACGGCCTCACCGCCGTACTTCTTGACGCCGAGGTACTTGGGATTGGAGTCGCGACCGTTGGCGGTGGAGCCGCCGCCTTTTTTGTGTGCCATGGTGCTTAACCTTTCTTAGCGTCCGCCGCGACCTTTTCCTTGCGCGTCGGCTTCTTGATCTGGAGTTTCATCTTCTCGAGAGCGGCCGCGCGGGCGCGGGCACGCTTGATGGTCGCCTCGTCGGCGGAAACCTTCTCGCCGCCGAGGGAGATTTCGCGCACGAGCACCTCGGTGAAGTGCTGGCGATGACCCTGGGTCTTGCGATAGCGCTTGCGGCGCTTCTTCTTGAACACGCGGACCTTGTCGCCGCGGTCGTGCTGGAGCACCTCGAGCTTGACCGTGGCGCCGGCCACCGTGGGCGCGCCCACCTCGATCTTGTCGCCGCTGGCGACCAGCAGCACGTCCGTGACGGTCAGCACCTCGCCCACCGGGGCGCTGATCTTGGAGACCTTGACCCGTTCGCCGGGGGTGACCTTGTGCTGGAATCCGCCGGAAGCAATCACCGAATACATGGCTACACCTTGGTTGAAAAGCGGGGGAAATCTATGAAAACAGGGCGGAAATTCAAAGGGGTGGAACGGAGTAGATCGCGTTTTTTCAGTAAATTCCGCTTTCCGACAGATCCCGGTACTCGGGCCGGACATATTTGACTGGGTATTTGCCCGCCAGTTTTTTCAGAAAACCGCGCACGTCCTCGGCAGCCTCCGCTCCTTTTTGGGCCATCAGGTTTTGCAGGCTCTGGAGCCGGTAGCTCTCGAACTTGCCGTCGTATTTCTCGATGAGCAGCACCAGATGGTAGCCGAGGGGAGTCCGGAACACGGGAGACATCTCCCCGACGCGCAGCCGCGCCGCTTCTTTTTGAAAGTCGGGATGGAAATCGCCGGGGTGAAAGCGCTCGAGATCCCCGCCATTGCGCGCCTCGGGGCCTTCGCCGTTGCGCGCGGCCGCTTCCATGAAGCGGCGAAGCAGGACTGGCGTCTCCGCGGTGTCTTCCGCCAACTCGCGCCGGAGAGCCTCGAGCTTTTTCTTCTTCGTCGCCGCGACATCGCCCGGGGTTTTGGAGTCGGCGAGGACCAGGATCTGCAGCGCGCGCAAGGAATCGTTCACGGGGAACTGCTTCTTGTGCTTTTCCCAGAACGCACGCAACTCGGTTTCGTCCGGAGCACGAGGGGGAGTGACCGCCGTTGCCAGCACCTTGTCGGCGCGCAGTTGGCGCGCGATGCGGGCGCGGACTTGGGCCTCGGTGTCGCCGCTCTTGCGCACGGCCTCGCGCCAGGTGGCCGCGTCGGGGAACTGGGCTTTGAGCGCCTTGAGCGCCGTGTCGATTTCGCCGGGCGACACCTGGGTTTTCCGGGCCTTCGCCTCCAGCTCGACCAGTTCCTGGCCAATCAAAGTCGTCGCCACGGCGCGGCGCACCGCCATCACTTGTTCCGCAGGCAGGGAAGCCAGATCGGCTCCGCGCGCCCGGGCCATCATCATGGCCAGCGAGTCGATGCGCCCGGCTTTGATACTGGTCGTTCCCACGGTGATCACCGTGATGTTCGCGTTTTTCGCGGGCGCGGACTTGGCGGCGCCCGGCGCTCCCGACGCACCCGGAGCGGGACGCATGGGTTGCGCGACCGAGGTGGTGACGGCGGCGAGGAGCAGGAGCGTTGCGACGGAGCGGCGGTGGGGGAAGGGCATGGGGAGATAAAGTAGCTGTTGGCCGCGCGCGGGAGTCGCCGTTCCGGGACGAAATATTACAGCCCTACGATTTCAGTCCTGCGGGCATCAGGGGCTCCACGACCCGACGGAGGCCTTGCGGCATCGGTCTTAGAACAAGGCGTAGAACGAGCGGCGCAGATCGAGCAGCTTCACGCGCGCAGCGAAGGCCACCGCGAGCGGACCCTCCGGAAATTTGCCGGTGAAATCCTCCCCGTCGATTTGGATGGGCGTTTCCGCAGGGAGAAAAAGCTCGAGCCGGCGAGCCTGATATCGTCGCAGCCTTGCCCAACGCGCCGCCACCGGAAGCAGACGGGAGACGGCCGTCACCAGCGCATAGCTCCACAAGGCCTCGAAGACCACGACCTCGAGCCGTCCGTCGTCGAAGCGATTCCCGGGCACCGGGTGCGCGCCCGCTGCATACGAGTCGATATTGGCCGCCAGCAGCGCGCGCTTTCCTTCCAGCGCGATTTCCACCACGCCCGCGTCGGTTTCCAGCCGCGCGCGCGCGCCCTCCGGGAACCGGTGGCCGGCGCGAGCGAACAGGGCCTTCAGGTAGAACAGCTTGTTGCCCAGGGTTCCGCCGCGCAGGACCCCGCGCTTGCGGGCGCGATCGAAATCGCGAAGCACCGCCGCGTCGAGGCCGGCGCTCAGGTAGGAGACGACCGTGGCGGCGCCTCCGCCCGCGTCCCAGAGGTCGAAGGGCAGGCTCGGGGCCATGAGGATACGTTTGAGGCAGGCGACCAGCCCCTTGGAATCGTACACGCGGTACACCCCGAGCGCGCGCCCCAAGTCGTTGCCGGTTCCCAGCGGGATGAGGCCGATGACGGTGCCGGGGCGCAGGCGCCGCACGCGATCCAAGACGGTGCCCAGCGTGCCGTCCCCGCCGACGGCGATGAGCTTGCGCGATGTGCGGATCAGCGCGTCCGCCTGCTCCTCCACGCGGCCCGCTTCCGTCATTTCGGCGACCCAACTGTCGCGCTTCAGCCCGAAGCTGCCGAGAATCTCCTCGAGGCGCGCGTACACCTCGGCGCCTGCGCCACCGCCCGAGGCGGGATTGATGAGGAAGGCGAGCTTGTGCACGGTGTCGCGGAATGCGTCAGCGGGAGTGGAACCAACGATACACGCGCACCAAGGTGAAGTCCTTGACGCGGCTGAACCATTCGCGGGCGTTCCACCCGGAGTCCGTCTCGGCGTCACGAAGGCGCGGCACGCGCAGGCCGTAGCCCTGCATGCCGAGGCGACGCGCAATGTACAGGGCGCGGGGGAGGTGGTAGTCCTGGCTCACCAGCGCGACGCGCTTGAGTCCGAGCCCCGTGCCGCAGTTGAGCAGCGTCAAAAAGGTGCTGCGGCCTTCGTCGTCGATACGCACGTCCGCAGGCGGAAAACCGCGTCGCACGGCGTAGTCGCGCATGGCCTTGGTCTCGCTGTAGCCCTGCGGCACCGTGGTTCCCGAGAGCACGAGCTTGACCCCGGGGCGACCGAAGGCGAGGCCGAGGGCTGTTTCCATGCGACGCTCCAGCACGGGGGAGAGTTTGCCGGAACGGTACACGCTGGCCCCGGGCACGATGACGGCGTCGATGTCGGGCACGAGCGACGGATCGTCGAAGGTCTCGGGCCGCGCCTTCACCTCCATGTAGGTGCTGATAAACCATCCCGCCACAAGGAAGGTTGCGAGGAGGAAGGCGAGGTTCTTGGCGAGGGTTTTCACGGGGGGAGGGGAGAGAAAGAGTTTTTAGTGGGGGGTAGTTGTTGGTTGTTGGTGGAGGGTAGGGAAGACAGGAACAGTTGTTGGTTGTTGCCCCCCGTTGACCCTGCTCCGCCGTTGTTGGAGGAACAGCAGGTCATCGCAGAAACTCTCTAACAACTAACAACTGATAACTAACAACAAACAACCCCTGTGTACCTACCCTCCAACCCCTTTCAAATACTCATCCTTCACGCCCACGTATTTTGCCGCCAGCTTCGGAATGGAAGCCTTCTCCTCTTCCGTCAGCGGACGGAGGAGTCGCGCCGGGCTGCCGACGATGAGCGAGCCGGGAGGGAAGACCTTGCCCTTGGGCACCAAGCTTCCGGCGCCCACGATGCTGTCTTCGCCGATCACCGCATTGTCCATGATGATGGACCCCATGCCTACCAAGACGCGGGATCCTATCGTGCAGGCATGCAGGATGACGCGATGCCCCACGTTCACGTCGTCTCCGACGATCACGGGAATATCGCTGGCCAGATGCACGGTGCAATGATCCTGAATGTTGCTGCGCGCGCCGATGCGGATGGCGTTGATGTCGGCGCGCAGCACGCTCTGGAAGAAGACGGAGGCGTCGTCGCCGAGCGTCACGTCGCCGACGAGGGTCGCATCGGGCGCGACGAAAACGCGCGCGCCCAAGGCGGGAAAACGGTCACGGTAGGGAAGCAACATGCGTCTCCTCCCCGATCCTCGCGCGCGTTCGCTTACAGGACGTGCGAGGCCGGAACGTACTCGGTCAACTCGTTCGCCTTGAACCAGTAGGCCACCTCGCGCGCCGCGCTCTCGGGCGAATCGGAGGAGTGCACCACGTTCTCGCCGGTGTTGGGCGCGAAGTCGAAGCGAATGGTTCCCGGCAGGGCGTTCGCGGGGTTGGTGGCGCCGTTCATGTGGCGAACCGCCTCCACCGCCTTCTCGCCGCGCAGGGCGAGCAGCACCACGGGACCCGAGGTCATGAAGTCCACCAGCTCGCCGAAGAAGCCGCGCTCCTTGTGCTCGGCGTAGAAGCCTTCCGCCTCGGCGCGCGTGATGGCGCGGAGCTGGATGGCGGAGACGGCGAGGCGCGCCTTTTCGTAGCGGGCGATGATTTCGCCGATAAGGCCGCCGCGCACGCCGTTGGGCTTGATGATGACGAAAGTGGTCTGCATGTCCGTGCCGTTTTCTGAAAAAAGGGGCCTACATGGTAACATTTTCCGCCAATTTCGTCTTTTCGGGGCAGGGAATCACGCTATATTTCCCCCCCGCGCGGACATAGCTCAGTTGGTAGAGCTTCTGCTTCCCATGCAGATGGTCGTCGGTTCGAGTCCGATTGTCCGCTCCAATTTCCCCCTTTGGTTCGAAAACAAGGTCAAAATCCCATGCGGGGCGCGTTGGGCCGCGCGTCGCCGTGTGACGGGCATCTCCCGGGTACGGTGACCCGTGTTACAGATCCGGGGCGCAACATCCGGTATATTCCGGGAACACGCGAGAATCCCGTTCCGCAGGAGGTGCTCCATGTTCCGTTTCCGAAAATCATCTCGATTCACATCGGCCATCCCCCTGCTTGCCTTGGCTGCCGCCCTGGCACCGCTCGTCGCGTGCGGCCGGGCCCAGGCGGCGGACGGACCCGTGCCCGTCGAGGCGGCGGCGTTGCACCAGCAGATCGAATCCGGCGCGCCACCCGTGATCGTGGACGTGCGCACGCCTCAGGAGTACGCGGCGGGCCATGTGCCGGGCGCGCTCAACATCCCCTACGATGAGATGTCCGCGCGCGCCGCGGAAATCGAAGCGTACAAGGAGGAACCCGTGGTGCTCTACTGCCGCAGCGGCCGCCGTTCGGGAATCGCCGCCAAAACGTTGGGCGAAAATGGGTTCAAGCGGCTTGGCCTGCTCGAAGGCGATATGCCCGGGTGGGAGAGAGCCGGGTATCCGGTGGAGAAGTAAGGGCGGTGGTCAATGGAAAATGGAAAATGGACAGCGAACATCGGGAACTTCCCATTCGCCATTTTCCACTTCCCATGTCTCTTCCCATCACACCTTGGTTTTTTGCAGGCGTAACGCGTTCGCAATCACCGACACCGAACTGAAACTCATCGCGGCGGCGGCCAACATGGGGCTGAGCATGGCCCCGAGCCACGGGTAGAGCACGCCCGCGGCCACCGGCACGCCCAGCGCGTTGTACCCGAACGCGAACCACAGGTTCTGCCGGATGTTGGCGGCCGCCGCGCGCGAAAGCGCGCGCGCCCGCGCGATGGCGCGCAAATCGCCCTTGACCAGCGCCACGTGCGCGCTTTCCAGCGCGACGTCGGCGCCGGTGCCCATGGCGATGCCGACATCCGCGCGGGCGAGGGCGGGTGCATCGTTGATGCCGTCCCCGGCCATCGCGACAACCCGCCCGGCGGCCTGCAGTCCCTCCACGCGCGCGGCCTTTTGATCCGGCAGCACGCCGGCGATGACTTCGGTGATGCCCAGCGCGTCGGCCACGGCGCGCGCGGTGGCGTGCGCGTCGCCGGTGAGCATCACCACGCGCACGCCGTCGGCGCGCAGGGCATCCAGCGCCGCGCGCGCGCCCGCACGGACGGGATCGACGGCGGCGAGCAGGCCCGCCGCCGCGCCGTCCACCGCGGCGAACAGGACGACGCGACCCTCGGCGCGCAGCGCGTCGGCGCGGCGGGGAAGGTCGCGCGCGTCGATGCCCAGTCGCTGCAGCAGCGCGGCATTGCCCAGCGCGATGCGGCGCCCTGACACCGTGCCCGTCACGCCCATTCCCGGAATGGACTCAAACCCTTCCGCCTTCGGGACGGCGAGGCCGCGACGCTCCGCCTCCTGCACCACGGCGTCGGCGAGCGGGTGCGCGCTGCCTTTCTCCAACCCGGCGGCCAGCGTCAGCAGCGGGTCCTCGCCGAGCGCGGAACCTTCCACGAGCGTCACCGTGTCAAGCCGAGGGCGCCCTTCGGTGAGCGTGCCGGTCTTGTCCACCACCAGCGTGTCCACACGGCGCAGGGCGTCGAGCGCGGCGGCGTCGCGGAACAGCACGCCGAGCCCCGCGCCGCGTCCCGTGGCCACCATCACCGAGACGGGCGTGGCGAGCCCGAGCGCGCAGGGGCAGGCGATGATCAGCACCGACACCGCGGCGGTGAGGGCGAAGGCCAGGCGCGGCTCGGGGCCGAGCAGCATCCATCCCGCGAACGCCGCGAGCGCGGCGACGACGACGGCGGGCACGAACCACGCCGACACCCGGTCGGCGAGCCGCTGCGCGGGCGCGCGGCTGCGCTGCGCGGCGGCGGTGAGCGCCACGATGCGCGCGAGCAAGGTTTCGGCGCCGACCTTTTCGGCGCGCATCACGAAAGTGCCGGCGAAGGTGCCCGCCGCCGCGAGCGTGCCGCCGGTGACCTTGTCGCCCGGGTGCTTTTCCGCGGGCACGGGTTCGCCGGTGATCATCGACTCGTCCACGGTGCCCGCGCCCTCGAGC
>JAUMHE010024138.1:0-10326 GCA_032359235.1 Enteromius mattozi | reverse complement strand
AATGTAAATGGTCATGAAAATAAAAAAAACACATTGAATGAGAAGGTGTGTCCAAACTTTTGGCCTGTACTGTATATCTTTAAATGTATTTACAATACTGAATTGAGAGAAACTTACTGCTTACTGCTCAGCGGGTCTGTTAATTCCTTCTCTTCATGAGGCTTAAGTGGTTTTACACTTTGGTCCGATATATCCATTGCTACTGCCATTTTCAAGTTAGATGGTTCCTCTCTTTCAAAGAAATCCAGACCATCTTCCTGTTCCTTGTCTAATCTCTCAGGTTCATTTGTAGTTTTGACATCAGTGAGCACTGTCTCTGCTCCTACCAAAAAAAAAAAGATTTACAGACTTTTTTTCTCCTTTTAATTAAAATAAGTCCAAAATAAAATACTGCATGGAGCATTATATAGAACAACCATTAAGCCAGGCAATACACTGTTAGATTTCTGTGTTTTATTGCCAATATTTATTTTCATACAGGCACAGTTTAGGCATCATCTTATAGATCTGCTTCAACAGTATATTACTCTCAGATGTGGTGACCAAAACTTTTGATATGTTAAAAAAAATCATCTATCTGATTGAAATTTGAGTCAACAAAAATAAAAAAATTAACATCTTAAATTGTCTTAAAACCAGACAAAAATCACACAGTGTATGGCCTATAATGACATTACTACAGTATTGTCACTACATTATTATAATACTTGACAATACAATAATAATGTGTCATTACACTTGTATGTAATAAATCTTGAGATTTGCTTTCCAACCTAAAAACTCCAGTAATTCTGTGCAGTTTGCCAGCATTGGGTGCTTGGAAAAGAATTTGACAAGTTTGTCAAAAGCCACTCTCCGCTTATTGAGGTCTGTCTCACCCACAAACAGGGTTTTGCGAGGCATTGGAGGCAGATGAATGCTTGGATACTTAGTCATCAGGCTGTAGTAAAACTCTTCAATTTCACTGTATTTCTTGGAAACCTGTACAATTATAAAAAAAATACTTATGCATGATGATACATGATCCTTTGCCATGTTCGAGATAGGCTAAAAACACATATCTGCATTTACTCTTGAACTTCTAACACTAGCACTCTATTTATATTTGATCTACTTTGATGCTATACCTCAGATCTTAAAAATAGAGCAGACATGTACACTGCAAAAATGCTTACTAGATTGTTTTTCTTGTTTTCAGCCAAAATATCTAAAACTCCTTAAGTCAAGAAGGATTTTCTAGACAAATAAAAAAATATTGTCTTGTTTACTTGAAACAAGACAAATATTCTGCATGTGGCGTAAGCAAAATAATCTTGTTTTCTTTTTGAAATTAGATTATTTTTCTTACCCCATTGTCGGATTATTTTGATTCCAATCTGCATGAATGGTTCCTGCCAAGGTGCAATTAGGCCCCTCATCAGCGAGCCTTTCCTTTCTTTACAGAGGTCCTCAGTGAGCTCACAAATCATGGCATGCTCCCTACTTGTCTCGCCTTTGTACAGTATGTCTGCTGCATCCACACTGATGGCCTGACCTCTGTCAATGATGCTGATGTGAAAGCCTACAAGATTCTGCTTGCTCTGGATGCGTCAGTGGCCACGCACCTCTGCTCGTCCACTGCCATCAGATGGAAAGAGAAGGTCAAAAGCACCAGCGCAACAGTGCAGTGCAACAGACCTGACCCTGCGAGCCACAAAGACGACAGCTCAGGCCATCGACAAATCAATGGACAGGAGGCTGACAAGGTCCCTTTCCTCAACTACGGTCTCCCCTATGGGGCTGTTTGGACCCATCATCGATGCTGAGTCATGCGCCACAGGCATCATCCTGATCCACTGGACAGGAAGAGGAGGGGACAAAGTCTTGCCATCGCTGGACCACCCCCCAAGAAGCCTCTTTTTTACCTCCAAGCACCCCATTCGGTTCTGGGTGCCGATGGCATGTATATTTATCATTAAAGCCAGCTGTGAGCACTGGGCCTGTTCAAAAAGACTCCAACCAACAAATCACTGTTATAGCTCCTGAACCACGCCCTCATGAAATGGCCAAATATGCCCAGTGGACTGGATCTATTTTCTATACTTGAAAAACAGCTTACTTAAACATCCAGATAGCTCCCCATCACAGATGATTCTTGAGATTCTCCTTCAAGGGACTGGCATATCAATAAATTGTCCTTGCCTTTGGCCTGTCCCTGGGTCCTCGCACTTTTACAAAGTGCATGGATGTGGCTATCTCCCCTCTGAGACAGATGGGAATCCACATTCTGAACTACCTCGATGACTGGCTCATTTTATCCCAGTCAGAGGCCAAGCTAATATCTCACAGATACCTCCTTCTTAGCCACTCATCGGGCCCCTTCAGTACTAGCTGAAACCACAAGTTCCAGCATAACAGATGCCATTGAGTCAAGGTGAACCAGGCCTGCATGGCAGCTCTGGCCCTTTTGAAAAGACCATCAGTGGTTCAAGCAGGACGTGACCATATGCTTTATTTACAGAAGGAAGATTGTCTCAACAGTTTCATCCAACATGGGTTGGGGAGCTCTATGGCTACACAATGCAGCACTGCGCTCACAAACACTGCTTTATGACATGGAAATTAAAACGTCCATTTGGACCAATCGATGCAGATAGGCATCACGCAAAGGAGTGGTTTGGAAAAATGTATCATTTAGCGAATCGTTTGGAAGTCATTGAGCAAGAAAGGTAAAACGTGTTATTTTGATCTTGCATGCATGTCAACCTGTTGTTGGGGACTCCCAAAACCAACATTTTTTTTGAGATGCAACAATCAGCCTACCTAAAAACCCTTTCGCTAAAAACCATTCTGCTGCTGGCGTAAGCATTGGTTAAGCGAGTAGGTGACTTTCAGTCGATCTCTATAAACCTTGTCTGCCTTGAATTTGGGCCTAGTGACTCCAAGGTTGTCCCAAAGCCAAGTCCTGCAAGGTGTCTTGAAAGGGGTGATGTGTCCAGGTTGCAATATCTAGCTACTGGGGTGCTTTAGGGATCAGTTCTTGGACCACTTGTCTATCACATGGCATCAATAGTTTCTGTCATTCAGAAAGATGACATTTTTTATATCACTGCTATGCTGATGACCCTACCTCTACCTCTCATTCCATCCTGATGTTTTACATTGGAGATGATGAAGTGAGATGAGGAATTAAGAGTCGAGTGAGTAGAGACCTTGTGTTTGTGTCAAGGGAGAGACTGATGTGGGCGTGACGTGTACTCGGTATAATTATTAACAGAGACCCTTCATTTGTCATAACACAGAATTGTTGCATTTATAATTTGTTACTGTCTTTGTTCAGCCAACCGAACATTTTTATTTTCATTTAAGTTTAAAGTTAATCCCTGAGATTTAGATTAGAGATTAATGTAATAATGCAATATGATTAACTTTATTCTTTACTGAAAAGTAATTTAAAGCTAAATGATTATGTATTTTATCTTATCCTCTGAGCAACATTTGGTGGGTGATTAAAAATTACTAAATTAACTAAATTAATGTAAATTACAAAGAATTAAATAAAAATAAGGCAACTGAGTGATATAAATGTCTGTATATCTGAATTAGAAAATTATATACATATACATAATTTTTTGTTTACATAACTGGGTACATCCTTTTCTTTTCTTTACTATTTGTTTGTTTTGTTTTCAAAGTGAGAGAGAATGAAGAATACTCCATCTGCCAACAGTGGTTCAACTGTGGTGTTATGAAGTGAGGAGAATACTTTTTTATGAGAAGAAAACAAAAATAATGACTTTATTCAACAAATTCGGCAACAAATATTTCTGATCTAAAATATGTTCTGAAGTCAAACAAAGCTTTTACGGGTTTGGAACAACATGGGGGTAAGTGATTAATGACCAAATTTTAATTTTGGGGAGGAGTAACCCTTAAACAATGTTGTTTGGATCCTAGGTTTTTTTCTATGATTGAAATCTCTGCTTAAGAAAGAAATGCATATACATTTGGAACAATATGAAGGTGAGTAAATAACTTTTTTGGGCAAACTATCCTTTTAGGTGTAACTCTTTCATAATTATTTGCATAGCTGTTTTGGAAAGTGATGACTGAATATCAATAGATGACTAATTTATGTCTATATTTTTATTACTTCCCATAAAAGCAAATATTGAAAAATATTAAACAAAAAACATTACTTCACATCCCACAATGTTTAAAGTATTTTATCATTATTGTAGTTCATTTCTTCTGCCACATGCAATTTAATAGACACTTAAGCCTACATAAACCATAGTTAAGCCAACAAAAATTTTATGAATAGAACTTGATGCACATAATAAACACTTATTCTGTTCTACCAAATGTATAAAGATAGTTGATAACATCAATATGGTAATAGATTAATTGCCACCTACAACAAACTGCACGATATCTCCTGTTTTGTGTTTTGCAGACTTGAAGGAAGCAAGGCGGGTCACAACAACAATCTGATATTCTACATGTCCTGTAATCATTGATCCTCTTATCTCCTGATAGAGTGGTACATGCAGGTCAATGCCGGTAGCCTCATTCTCCAAAGGCCTATCAAAAGAAATAAAATAATTGATAAGTATGTAAGATATTAAAGCACAGATGTAGATGTACACAGAATTTACATGCCATTGGCAATACATGTGCACTGCATGTTTTGTCAAAATACAGTACATTGATATGTTATGTACTGATAAATATTCTTGTTTTTTGATAAGTGAACAGTTTATCTTAAGTGGTCTAAATATCAGAAGGTGTATATACAGTCAATGCCTTGCGAAAGTATTCATACCCCTTCATTTTTTCACATTTTGTTATGTTGCTGCCTTGTTAAACTGCTTTAAATTAAATTTTTTCCACATAAATATATACTCCATACACCATAACTGTACAACAAAAAAACTGGTTTTTAACTTCTTTGCAAATTTATAAAAAAAAAAAAAAACCTGATATAAATACATTGCATAAGTATTCATACCGTTAACTAAATAGTTAGTTATATAAGTATTTATATTTAACTCTTCCACAGATGTGTGGCTTTGCGCAAACCTGTTTCTCAGCTCTTCAGGCATTATCAGCTGTTAGACCTTTTATTAAGATGTGTGTGTGCCCTTCTAAATCATACCCATTCAAATGAATTTGCCACAGGTTCACTTCACACTAAGTGTAGTAACATCTATGCATTGCGATATGGTGCCATCAGTATTTAAGACATACTGCTGCTGAATAGCATATGAAATAACCCACAATCAAAGCTGAAAGAAGAAAACAAAACAATTAACTATGTATGTTGCTACTATAGAATAGTATGCTTAAAATAATCCCTATAAGGGAGAAGAAATATAAAAGATAAAACCCCCCAGAACAAGCACATCTATTCCCCCAAGACATGCTGCTGCTCTGGACAGCCATGAGACTGTGTGTTTGCTATCTATGTGGGCCTGGGCCAGATTTGCTGAATGGCTTAATGCTTGTGAACTATTGCTGTGTGTGCCTGATTGGTTGACCAGCTAGCTTAAACTAGTTAAGTGTGTTTCTGGGCTAATGGATTCAAGATAAATTAATTAGTGGCATAAGAATGTTAACCTGGGTACTGTACCCTTGACCTAATGACCTAAATAACTATGTGTGTCTAAGCCAATAGCTCAAACTTACCTAAGTATATGCACTATGTGTGTCATTAACAAACAGAAGCCACACTGCAGGCTGATAGATGAAGTAACCCCCAGCAACCACCTGACTCAGGCTCGGGTAGCCTTAGCAAACCTTTTAAAGTTTTTAAATTTTGTCATTCAAGAGTTGTATTTTTTCCATTAACTTTCATCAATGGAAATAAAATAACTGCATGCCCTATAGTTGTGGTGTCATACTCCCAGGACTAATTTTGCCTAAAAAGCAGCTGCTCATTTATTTTGATAATTTTAAATATTTATATACCATATTAAGAACAGTAATGTTTGCATTGTACGAACACATTATTGCTAAATGCATGGCTTGTAAGTGTACTATTTCAATACTCCTTCCAACTAAACTGGCCCACTTTCTAATATATAAAAGTATATATTTTAAGTATGCTTTAATAACAGTTGTAAACCTTGAGTACACAGCTAGTTTACCTCAATGTTTTTAGTTTGTACTGCAACTTCAGTATACTAAAAGTGTACTTATTGGTATACTGATAGTTTACTAATTAAATACTTTAAATAGCATTTTTAGTACACTTTGAAGTACAGTCTAAGTAAACTGCTAGTTTAGTAGTTTTATACTACAGGGGAACTTTACATCATATTTTAAGGCCCAATCCCATTTGTACCCCCTTAGCCCTTTGCCTTTCGCCTACCCCTCTGTTTGGCGTGTTCACGTGAAGAGGAAGGAGTGTCTCGATTCTCTTTTGGTCGGAGGGGAGGGGGTAAGGGGAAGGGCCAGATAGCCCTTCAAATGAAGATTTTTCAGGACCACACTTCAAACAAAGGAGTCTGAACTTTGCATAAGGGTGTCTAAGGGAGAAGTCACAGATGGAAAATGTTGGAAAATCTGCCATCACTGTTGAAAAATCCAATATATGCTGGTTAGTCATTTTTAAAGCATGGCTGCTGGTTTGAGCTGGTTTAAGCTAGTCCTTAACTGGTCTCGTGTTGGTTTAAGCTGGCCATATGCTGGTCCTGAGCAAGAATAGGTATTTTTTACCAGATGGTGCCAGTTTTTCAGGTTTACCAAATACTTGCTTTGTTTCCATTTTCTGCATTTTGTAATTAAAAAAAGCAGTGTTTTGTAATATTTGAAAGAAAAAAACTCTACTGCAAATCACAAATCCAATCACTGTGTGCTATAGCGGAGTTTTGCTGACATCTAGTGAGTAAAATTTAAGATATAAACCTCAAATTTGGAACACAAGTTGTTTAGATTTATGGCTCTAGCAGGTCTAAGTTCAAAATGTTTCATAAAATATTTTATACAAAATATTGTTCATAAAACATTTTCATAAACTTATATTTCAATAACCTTTTTTTGTTTCACTTTTTAAACTTTTTTTTTTTTCCAATTTGCCATGGGTCAAACTTAAGTCTGTGCTCCCAAGCTTCAAATTTTTATGACCCGTCGGCTCCACCATGGCCCCTAGCTCCCTCCTCTCCACCATGGCCCATCAGTCCACCAGCTCCACCGAGCTCCAACGTCCCTCCGGCCTTGGTCTGTCATCGACCATCCGCTGCCTCTGGACTCCACTCGTCCGGCTAAGCCTCATCCCTCCGTCCCTCCAGCTCCACCTCTGTCCTCTGTCGCTCCAGCTCCACCGTGACCTTTCGGATCTCCGTCTCCGCATTGGTCGCTGATGCCATCTGCTCTGCCTTGACCCCCCGGATCCTCAACGTCGGCCTGGCCCATCGGCTCTTCGTCTCTGCCTCGGGCTCCTCCTCCACCTGTTCCGCCGCCGTCAGTCGGCCCCCTGGAGTTGATGGCCACTCCTCCTCCATGGCTCCTCCCTCTGTCAGCTCCTCTGTGGGACACCATCATGGCGGCGCTCTGGGTCCCGTCTGGTTCCTCCTGCTCCAAACTCCTCCTGTCTCCTCCCTGGCTCCTTCCTCCGTCATCGCCACCCTGGACTCTCTATTCTGTCGTCCTACTCCCGGTCACCCGGCCACCTCCTGAACCTCCTCCAGACTTCCCTCTCCTTCCATTTTCGTCTACACCGTGAGGTCGCAGCTTCCGGGAGCGGGGCGAACTGTCACGCCCCTGGACTGTTTGTTGTTGCTTTCATTCCCCATGTGCTCTGTCTCTGTGACCTAGTTTTGGTAATTGTGTGATTATGTTCAGGTGTGTCGTGCTCATTATCCTTCATTGTCTTCCCAATGTTCCTGATGAAAGAGCATTGCATCATCTCAGCAGTGAGTCCATCAGCAGCATTGTACCGTCAGTACAGTGCAGTACAGTTCAAAATTAGATTTCCAGATGCTCCTACGTTAAACATATAAATATAACATCCTAATACACAACACATGTATATTTACTGTATCATTGATGTTTTTTGATAGCTGTAGCTCTGTTGGTGCATTTGTGGTTTGAGGCATAGAATAAATAGAATAAAATGTACTAAATTTTTCTTAACTACTATGCAAAAATACCCTCTTGTTACGTGTAGTTACGGTGTAAGAGTGACATTAAACAATTGCTACACTACAATAGATAGTTAACCCTTAACTGTATTACATAGTTAAACGCAAGGTCTAAAGACCCTAATTTAACAACAAAAAAAAACTAAATTTTAACAAAACTTTTCCAAGAACATAACACATAATTTACACGTCTTAGAACAGTAAAAACAAACGCACAAGCAAATCATGTTCTAAATGTGTTTTAATAGTCATACTGTAAATTTTTCTTTTCAGCGAAATTCTGGAGATTGTCCCTGCAGAATATAAGGAAGCAGAAAAGTCCTCCCCTTCTGATGCAGTTTAACCTGTGATCACAATTAGAGAAAAAATACATTGCAAAAAAAGAAAGGAAAATAAAGACATGTTAATACATGTCATGTTTGCATAATGTAAAGTGTTGTACAAAGCTTATATTTAACCAAATAAAAATTGACTTCTGTTCTGTAAGGACTCTGTTCCACATGTTTCAAGGCAAATCATTAAGAGTTGCCAAAACTGAAAAAGGTAACTGAAAAACAACAAACAAGATTGAAAAAATAAAATAAAATAGAAAATATGCAACAGTCAGTAGGTGACAGTAGGTCAACTCCACTTTGATGGGCTCCAACTCACCTTGAACCCCTGGGTGTACCCTGTACCAGAGTAAAATAATCATGTTTATACCATAGTTTAAAAACATTGAGGAAAAAATAAATAAAACATTGTTATAATAATAGTTATCCCATGGGTAGTTTAGCATTTTTACATAATTAAGAATACCTGAATTTAAAAAAAGTCCCCCACCCACAAACATTTGAGTAAATTGGTTTTAAAAAAGGCCCAATGTACAAACCCTTTAAATTTGAACACACTGTGTTATTTTATTGTATTTGCTCATAATTTTAGGACAAATGAAAAAAAAAAATCCTGATAGGTTACTCACCCATATGTCTCCGAGATATTCCTGTCTTTCTTTCTACAATCGCAAAGAAATTACGATTTTTAAGAAATCATTCCAGGATCTCTCTTCATACAGTGAACACTCCGTGGCCAGCGGATTGAAGCTGAAAACGCTGTTTCAAAGGGCTCTACGCGATACTAGTCGAGGAATAAGAGTCCAGCAAAACGATCGACCAGTTTCTTAAAAATATACATTATACTTTTTTTTTTTTTTTTTTGCATGATGGTAAATACTGAGTTGGTACTTCCGCCTACATCACGCTCAACCTCTCCAAGACCACGGAACAAAGACGCGCAGGCGCATCGCAAAGTATTTTCTGACTCGTATTGCTTGGCTGGGATCGTGATCATATAGAGCCCTTTGAATATTTATTGAAACTGCCTTTTTAATTTTCAATCGCTCTTTACGCTGGTGCCAGCCGCTGTTAAAAACCAAGAAGAAGAAACTTACCACGCATTACCATTTTAACAGGATTGCGTAATGGATCCGCATTACAGAGCTGAGCATTTGTGATATAATGATATGTATAATGTATATTTTTAAGAAAATGGTCGATCGATGCTACATATAAGACCCTTATTAGGCTTCTGTCGTGTAGAGCCCTCTGGAACAGCATGTTTAATCCGCTGGCGACCACAAATCCACTGTATGATAAAAATACTGGAATGTCTGGATGACAAAGGGGTGAGTAATTTATCAGGAAATATTATATTTGTGTTTGTTATAAAATGTGAACAAATAAAGCAACACTGTATGTTAAAATTTAGATTATTCTATAGAGACTCTTTTTTTTTATCCTTTTAGGGCACTTTTTAAATTAAAGTATTCCTAATTCTGTAAAAATGATGAATGTGCAACAGTGCTGAAGAGGTGTTTTTTTATTTATTTATTTATTTTTTGCTTTACAATCACAATGTTGGCAACTCTTTTTTGCCTTGAAACATTGTTGTGGAACTTACAGTCCTTTTTAAGTAATTTCTTTTATATTTGGTTAAATTAAATCTTCGTACAACACTTTACATTATGCAAACCTGACATGTATTACCATTTTTTAAAAGCATTTATTTTTTTTATTTTTTTTGCAGTGCATTTTTCTGTAATTGTGATCACAGGTGAAACAGCATCAGAAGGGGAGGACTGTTCTGCTTCCTTATACAGGTCCTTTTCAAAAAATTAGCATATTGTGATAAAGTTCATTATTTTCTGTAATGTACTGATAAACAT